>VMBQ01008291.1:0-40490 GCA_007657795.1 Dreissena rostriformis
TTAGCGCCACCTCGGAAGTAGCATTGGCTCATTTATAAATGAATCGCAAAAAAGAGGTGGAGCCCGTGATTACCGGCCGTGATAAAAGCACAGTTAAAACTAGGTGACACTTCCACTGATATTTAACTTTTTTAGTGTATTTTACTATTATATGTACATTGTGTTTATTTATATATTTATATATATTTTTTTACATGTCTGATTAAAATGTAAAACATACCACACCATAAAACAACCAAACAACTAAACACGTGATAAAAACGTAACGAACACATTTTAATTTAGGGAAATACAATTGTGTTTATCATGCACTTCGGACTTTTATACAGTAGTATCTAAATGTAGAATATTGTTAACTGCGAAATCGAAAGCGGACAGAAAGCGACAAGTGCCATGTTAGCTCCGATGAATTGTATTGGTATTGAATACTTGACATTATTTTTCATTAATCGCACATGCCTCAATATAAACGCTTACGCAGTAAGATTGGGGTTACACCTAATAATTGACACAAATGAAGTATATGGAAAACGAAACTATATAAAATTAACGTGACTGTCATTAGTAGGTAGATCTACACCTGTTTAAGTAAAAATTGGACAAGTTAAATCGATAAATATATAACACAATAATGTTTTAGTAAATGAAATTTACCTATTTAGATGATTGAACCACAACGCCTTCGTCAACGTTTTCTTTAGCAATCCTGTCGTTAGACAATGGTTACATCATTCTATACATAGATGGTGACGTCACTACGTTATTGTCAGTAAGACCGGTGTGTACACAATGATGGTCATATAAGATAAAACGTGAGAAAACGGTCGGAACATATCGGGTTTAATGTTAGTAAGAATAGGCATTTAAATCTGGTACCCTGCTCGTACTCCGATAGTTCACCTGTCACACACTACAATTATGTTATACGCGATGGTTTTTTGCACTTAACAAAACCGGCGTTCATCAACAGATCAAAAAGCCGTATTAAAACACATATTTTTTAAATGCTATAAAACGCAGCACATGCGCAATCGGCATCTGGTTAATGCTTAAACCGAGGTCACTGCACGTGAACTGTTTTCCGGACATGATAATCCAATTACAATTTTGGGTAGATTCGTTACTGCAATTTTTTGTGTTTTGCATAAATACTATTTTGCCAAACTTTAACATACAGTGTAAGTAGAAAAATGTTATAAATTAAAGTTTTGAGCAAATATGACCAATGATATGTTAATGTTTATCTCAGTTTTTTACCCTTAATTACTTTAAATAACCAATTGAAGTTTGAATAGTTGTATCTAAGGATGATTTTCATTCTATACTCATAATTAAGTCAACCATTAGTAACTGCAAATACTGTGTGTTCTCTAATAATGTATTTAAATCCTAATGGCTTGGAAAGACATGTACTGAGATGGCTGTGGGTAAAAATCAACAGATTTTTGTTTATAGATTTAAGATTTATTAACAGAATGTACAATGGCCCATGTGGACATATTTTAGTACATGTAATATGATAACAACATTAATAGACATATATACATACTTATAATAAGCACTAAAATTAGGAGTTAGCAAGGTTACAAAAACTTATAAATAATAAATTTATTAATAATTTCAATAACAATTTAACAGTCGTTAATACATTTTTACCATACTATTTCATTGATATATAAAAACAAAAACAGCAGCAATTTATATATGTGAGCTAGTGCAAATAGCCGACAGCATAACAAGTTCGACGACATACGTGTAATACGTTAAATGGATAGATATACATCAAATGGACACATAATGTTAGTTGATATTCGTTCAGTTTACTAAAATGCTTCAATATCGGAAGACATAAGCTCTTTAAGTGTTTGCATATTGTTTATGTTTCTAGAATTCCCATGTATATATGTACATATTAAATCTGTATATATATATATATATNACATACATACATACATACATACATACATACATACATACATACATACATACATACATACATACATACATACATACATACATACATACATACATACATACATACATACATACATACATACATACATACATACATACATACATACATACATACATACATACATACATACATACATACATACATACATACATACATACATACATACATACATACATACATACATACATACATACATACATACATACATACATACATACATACATACATACATACATACATACATACATACATACATACATACATACATACATACATACATACATACATACATACATACATACATACATACATACATACATACATACATACATACATACATACATACATACATACATACATACATACATACATACATACATACATACATACATACATACATACATACATACATACATACATACATACATACATACATACATACATACATACATACATACATACATACATACATACATACATACATACATACATACATACATACATACATACATACATACATACATACATACATACATACATACATACATACATACATACATACATACATACATACATACATACATACATACATACATACATACATACATACATACATACATACATACATACATACATACATACATACATACATACATACATACATACATACATACATACATACATACATACATACATACATACATACATACATACATACATACATACATACATACATACATACATACATACATACATACATACATACATACATACATACATACATACATACATACATACATACATACATACATACATACATACATACATACATACATACATACATACATACATACATACATACATACATACATACATACATACATACATACATACATACATACATACATACATACATACATACATACATACATACATACATACATACATACATACATACATACATACATACATACATACATACATACATACATACATACATACATACATACATACATACATACATACATACATACATACATACATACATACATACATACATACATACATACATACATACATACATACATACATACATACATACATACATACATACATACATACATACATACATACATACATACATACATACATACATACATACATACATACATACATACATACAAACATGCATGCATGCATGCATGCATGTATGTATGTATGTATATATGTCCATTTAACAAGTTTAGCAATACTTTAAACATCACAGTTTCGCGAGTTATCATGACAGCAGCGAGAGTTTACATCCTCGTTACGCAGTGTACAAAATATTGACCGTATCCACATTATGTAAAAAAGCTTATGAAGGAAAGTAATTGTTTATCAAGAAAAAATGCTGGAATATTGGACTTTTAATCAGGGTGCAAACTAATTTTCGTTTATGAGTTGTCATCATTTTAAATTATAACAATGAAACGATAAAATAAAATGGATGTTTTCTGTCGTTATCCTTCAATTTTGTGACAAAACGTTGGGCGCTTGACAAACATGTTTTTGTCTCAATTATAACAGTCCGGATAGTCGAGAGATTAAGTTTATGGAATGTTATTCCAAATGAAGCTGGGTCTAGCCCCGTAGGATCTAACACGTTTGTTGCATTTTTTAAATTGCGGTTTTTATTATTATATTAAATCTATATTGTTCCGGTGTTTAAATATTGCAATGTAAGGCATAACAGGACAAACTAAAAAACAATATATGTGAACAAGCCACTTTTATATATTAAAATGCTCTGAATAAATCTCAGAAACTACTACGTAGTTTATTATGATAAGAACAAATCCATTCTGGAAAAACAATTTTGACGATTACATAGAATGTGTATTTTCTATGCAATAAAGTTGACATTGATGGGGAAAACCCTCAATTATCCTATCAGGATTGAAACAAACTTTTCACAGGTTGTTATAATTCCACACAGGCCTTATTTGGTATATAAGTTTACGTACCGAAGTCATAGGAGTCATGATCCTGAGTTTCTGCGAAATCACTCATCAATCGTTCCTTTAAGTAGTCCAATATCAGTAAATATAGTATATTCTGTGTACACATTGAAGCGGCTAACTGCCATTTGCGAAGACAACAAACTGTATGCAGAAATCTGCACTTTGCGCCAATAACTCCCATTGAAGACGTTATCACAATAATAGTTTTCCTCCATACAAAGTAAAGTACTAACAAAGAAATGGTCGATGCATTCGCTGTGGTGTGAACACTGGAAAAACGATTATGACATCATAAGCTATTGCTCTGTCCTCGATAGTGATTGCCACATCGCTGTTAATAGTCAACGAAACCTGGCTCGGTGATAAAAATCATCAATGATAAGTATGATGTCAATGGGCATTATTAAACAAAACCATCACATAGTTGCGACCATTATGCTATCCAGGGGCCTGTGCCATATCATGTTACACGTTTGCGATACAGGAACTCATACGTTGCATTATACAAACTCTGGTTAACAACTTTAAACTTTCAATGCAATGCTTGGAGGCAAAATGCTAAATGCATGCACACAATTCATACGCCATATTGTCAAAAACATTATTTAATGATCAATACAGTCTGCGCTTAGCAAATTAAGTCCAAAGCCGAAGCTATACCAATTCCAATATGACCATACATTTTTGCCCTGGTTATAGTCCGACTGGGTTATAAAAGTACCAATATTCGTGTCTCTTTTTTTCCAATTCCTTGTAACCGCAACGCTTAAAAGTTAAAAGGCCTCAATAATCTAATAACACATCACAATGGACATTTTTAAGCAGCAGATTCACAGAAGAGAAAATCACGTGACAAACAAGAAAGTGATTAGCGTCTATTTCGCATTAAAATTCGCTTTATATCTCTACTTTACACGCTGCGATTTTTCTTAGTGGAGCTGTAATTAGGTCAACCCGCGAAGAAATTTCGCAGCGAGTAAAGTCGAGCAATAGAGCAAACGCAAATGACTTTCTTGCTGATATGGCTGGAACGTGAGCGTTTTTTTTTTATAAAAAGAAATGAATCAATACAACACAATTTATGCAGACTAAATGTGCCACAACGAGCTCCGGTTTTTATGATAGACATAAAGGCATTCAATGGTGCAACAGAGAATTAACAACTGATGCTATTCTAGTCCGGTTACTTGATGGTGTTTGATAAGTGTTGAAATATGTGTATTTTAGAAATAAATTATCTGGCAAGAGAAACTAACTATGCGTTTAATTGTTATGTCTTCATACACTCTTGAATACGTTTGTCATTCGAATTAATGTCATGGAAATATAACATAAAATTCAAACATGGTAGTAAGAATCAGCTGCCATGGTCCCTCCTCAATTGTGGATTTAAATAAGCATTCATTTCTAAACACTAATTTGTAAAGAATGATGATGTTTGATTAAAACAAATCATGGGGTAGGTGTAATATTCTTAATTGAGCATTGTCCGAAGGACTATAGTCTAATATGTTTTAGCGAAGACTTGTAAAATAGGAAACGTTTATTCCAATTTACTAACATTGATGTCATTTTATAAAATAGAGGATTATTTAAGAATCATATGTGGTAATATATTGATATCCAGTCATCAGCCCCTGCGAAGATTTATTAAACGTTTCAATCTTGATAGGAAAAGATTCGCGCTAGAGAACATTTTGTTAATATTCAAAATCTGTTTTGAACTATTATTATTGTTTAAAGAGATGTTGTCCATATGATCATACAAGAAAAACGGATACGCCACTGGGCGGTCATGGTTTACGATTCAAATCATGTGGATAATAATGTTAGCGAGTTTATCCAGGAAATAAATAGTTCTATGAAATTTCTGAGAATATAATTTATTTTTGTTAACATTGTTTTCTCCGGATACTGAACCTTTTTTCCTAAAATATTTTTTTTGGTTTATTAATGACAAAATGAAATACTATATTCTTACTTAGGCCTCTTCCAATATCCGAGCTATTTGTATTCGTTTGGTAAACAAGCTGTTCCTTCTAATTAAGGTTGACGTGCTTTCAATGTTAACAGTGCAGTATGAGCTCTTCACAATATCTTTGTCATAAAACGATGGCAAGTTATTTTTGAAGTTCCAGATTATAAACAGTATATACTTCTTGGTTTTAAATTTGCCTGTGATTTTGTAGGCCATTGGGGACATTTCGTTACAGTTAGACTTTAACACAATCACCTTCATAAATCGTCTTAAGTAGAAAGTAAAACACAATCTTCTGTGAATGTCCCGCATTCATAATTTTAATCTTGATAAAGACTACCAGATGTTTACTTGTTACTACAATTTTGTTTGAAAACGTGATATCAACATTATACTAGTTTCCTGAGTGATAACTTTTTATGCCAACGTTTATAAAAATGCTTTGCTGATGTCGTTATTGAAAAATAAACTATTTGTGTTTTATCTCGTTAATTGTTTTCAATTTACATGTCCAATACATGTCAATTTTGTATCGAAAAGTTGTGTCAGTAAATGTGCACGCCCATGACGACCATGAACATACTCTGAGCGTTTAAAGATATGGTAGCTGTAGGGATATATACACCAATAAAAAATAGAGGATATTTTTTGGTTCGGGTAGATACTCGAAGTTAATTCACGAGTGATCAGAGACATTAATATTTATTTTCTATGATCACGAGTGAGTCCAAATTGATAATCTACGAAACAAACACATTTTCTGTTTCATCGTTTTCTTACAATTGTTTTTAAACATTTTAGAAAGGCTTAACTGTAGATTTTCGCGGGTTAAATAATGTCAAGTTGCATATAATGTTTTTTGAATAGTGAATTCCATACTATCGCCTTACTCTGCACCAAATCTAGAAAAAAATATTATCATTATTATAAGCCTAAAATGTAATGACACATACATAGCTATCCATAAAGTAATTGTTGCGTTCAACGCTGCTAGAAGTCCGCATTAACAACGCCTTTCCCACCCGGTGAGTTGACATCTTATCTGAAACAAGAGGGGCATATTCGAATTCCAGTTCATGCTAATGCACTTAAAAGTAGTTCAATAAAAAGAGCAAAATAATTACCGGTAATATGTGCCATATTTGTCTGTTTGTCCCAACCTCCATATGGTCCTTTTAGATTAAATTGATTGTATTCAGAACATTATAGTATTACACGGAATTATAATTTAGTGTTTCATTGTTTCATGCGTTGGGTAAGATGAAGTTTTGTCAAGCTAAAACCATGTTTTACACTCGAATCGACCGTATTTTCTGTATCGAAGACATCAGCAGAATGTGTTTTCGATGCCAGAACAAATGGTAACCGAACGCCATTGACAAATAATTGTTCCCTGAAAAAGTGGGTAGCCTTTTTACCAAGGCATTGAATAGATTTGCCACTATTGAAAAAAACTGTGCGACAGAGCGGAAGTATAGATTATTATTTCACAGCAGTCCTGCAGTTATCATGCGATTCCATTTCCGGATCTTTTCAAATAAAGTCTTATTAAGCAATTTAGTATCGATTAACTGCCAGAGCTAAATGCAAGAATTGGCACATAAGTGATGATAATTGTTTATCAACGCTATGGACACGGCGTGAAATAACGTTCAATGCTTGTTATCAAATATTAAATCTGGAAACACGTCGTTCGCAATTAAATGAACTGAATTGTTCACTTTTTCATATTTCGCAAGGGAGAGTTGTTTGGAATCTTTCACATATTTGATGCTCGGTTCATTCGGAATACACATATTTGATTGTGGGTTTTAAACACTAGGAAGACTCACTAACATGTTTGCAGATGCCCTAAGCACAATGTTTCCTTTCGGGTTTCAGGCAATCCTTCTTTTATTGGCTAACCTTTGCAAATTGGGATCTTCTAACATGGCCGTGCATACAGCTTCTAAACGCTCGGATATGGTAAGTACATTCGTCATCATATAGTTAATACAGTGTATAAAGTACATTCATAATCATTTGTTTAATTAAATACCATTTTAAATCAATTTGTAAAAATATAACTCACTATGTCATAAACTGTAGTTGTAGGACGCATTTTGGTTTAATTTTAATTTCAGCAATGAAGCAAATGTTAATATCTGTACTTAAACCGAAATATAATGCCACAAGTTTGATGGAACCTTCAAAACGTAAACATGTTTTTTTTTATTTAGCACGATGCTTACAATTTATTATTTCACCTGATTGGAAAATTATGAATCATTTAATTGAAACGTCGCACATGTTCATACAATTTCAAAATTAAATTAAACTTATTATTTAACAGAAGATTTTCTTGAATTTTAATACAAAGGTCCACAGTGAAACAAGACAACCATTAACACTGCTAAGCAAGCAAGACATTATACAAATATGTCATTTATGTAAAATCATCTTTTGAAGAAGAATCACTTTTTTAAAATGTTTGTAACATCTTTCCTCTTGGTGTTTAAAAGTATAATGGTGCCGTACACAGACGCATACAAACATAAAAAGTTGTCAGTCGGTGAGCGGAGATGATTTTGCACCAGTCTTTTCAGATTACGGGAGATAACATAAATTTTGAATTTATCATTTCAGTTCATTTATGTATATTTTATTTATATATATATGTTCGAATGTCCACGTGCTTTATTTTCGAATTAAAATTATTCGATAGCACTTTCTTTAAATACCGAGGTTGCGAACAGTGCCATTATATATATTAAAGAGTACTTAAGTAGTACGTGTGCCATGTCCTTTATTCTTATCTTATGTGCTGTAAGACGCAATATTTATTTTTATTAATTGTTTTTTTTTTATTTAGGCCCAGTTTTCATTTACCGTTGTTTATTGACAAACAAACAGCGATTTATTTTGATGCGTCTACATAATTCAGAAGGGCTATCATCAACGTGGTTTAATTGCAAAGAATCAAAACGAACATATCGTGTTTTTTACCCAATCAACAACGATAGATCGACATGTTTTTCTGAAATTGTGTTGAACACTACATTTTACTCTGCTAAGTTTATAACCCGGACTATTATTTCATAATGTATTGTGATTACGGCGCCGGTTCGCTGGAATCGTGTGTGTGGTGTTCCATTTGCGCAGCGCGCTATGGCATTCGTGTTTTAATTTTGTTATATGCATGGAAGAATTTGGTTTTCTGTGAGCGCATTTGGTTCGTGGTTGGTTCTGGGGTGAGGGTTTGGTTGGGTTCTCCCTCGGGCTTTGCGTTTTCCGTTCTGTAACGTTGATCTCAGTTTAAATCATTTTATAATTGTGGTTGGTGTTCTGATATAAAAGTAGTGTTAACGAACAAGAATTTCTCTCCTGTCGAATTTTCATCGTTTGCTACATGGCTTATCAGAGATATTATTATATTTCGCAATACAAATAAGCGAACGTCATTTAAGACTATTAATGAACAAAAACGTATTTTGTAATGAATAACGTTTTTACGTGTTTCTGCTTTAGGACAATACAATCACACCTTTGCGAATCCAATGGGAGGTAACAAAGCGTGGCACCACCCTCTGTGTCGCAGAATGTTCCAATGACCCTGAGTGTAGCAGCGTGTTCTACAACAAGGTAACCAAGAAATGTCAAGGTCATTCAGTGACCTTTGGTCTCCTTGACAACCACATGACCGGTCAGTCTGACACAAGATACTACGTGTCATCTAGAGGTAAATTCTTACTATATTCATATATATTTGTTATAAAAAAAACGGCATAAACCTATGTTATTCATCAACAAGTATACCATAAAATATCAGGTGAATTTCATGTACAACTTTAAATATACATCTTTCACTTCAGATACTTCAGATACTGAGGTAAATACAAAAGTAGTAATACTGAATTGTTTATTTAAAATAATTAAATGTTTGGCGAGCGTAAGCGTGCCGGGGTGCTTATTTCATATCCTATATTTTTTAATGTCTTTGTCGTCAAAATCCTGTATACAGTATAGACGTAGATTACAATTATTTGAACATGATGTGGTGATCAATAAGGTTAAATTATAACATATGGGGATTTTGTCGAAGGAGCTATATGCAGATGCGTGAATTAGCGTTATGCATTACGCTTTGTGGACTGTTTTCGATCGAGACCTTTTGTACATGCATTTTTGCCACGACACTCCTCAATTATATTATACGCACATGGTACACTTAAATGTTAATCTTACTCCTATACACAAGGCATGTCTCAATAATGCAATAGGCATACACACACGTATGGCATGCCTCAATAAAGCAAAACGGATTAACACAGGACATGTCTCAATGATGCAATTCAATGCATACGCGTACACACAGTTACAACACGGCTTATTAATTCAATTTGGCTACACGCAGGACAGGTCGCAATAATGCAATACACATACACATAAGACACGTGTAAATTATGCAACACGCACGGATACAGGACACGCCGCAATAAAACAATATGCACACACACATGTTACACCCCTTAATAATGCAATACGCCTATACACAGGTACGACACGCCTCAATACCGCAATACGCGTACACAAAGCACACGTCTCAATAATGAAATACGCCTACAAACGTGATACACATTAATAATGCACTATGGGTACACACAGGACAAGCGTCAATTATGAAATACCGGACACACAGGACACGCCATAATTACGCAATACGCATAAACATAGCACAGGCATCACTAATGCATAATTCATACACTCAGGGCACGGTTACATCCTTGACTCGTGAACGATGGACGCGGACTGCACGCTTCCCAACTCGACATGCTGGGAGTCGCGCCAGTGTATGTGCATCCCCGGATATAGCTTCTCTCCGTCGAGTCGCCAGTGCGTCTACCGTACGTATTGCGTGTTGTCTTTGGTGTTGTCTTTGTATCGTTAAATGTCTATGAACATTCTGTTAACCTGAAATGAGTTAAGTGCAATGTCCCGTCGAATATCATATACTAGGACAAAGTTCTTCGAACACAACTGACTGGAATTCAAAAGGTTTTCAAGGAAATACCAAATTTTTCAACTAAACTTTAGAGCATTTTTTGGTAAGGTTATACATAATATGATCACATGTTGTTGGTTATTTACCTTAATAAATCGTTCAGATGAGTAGCCGAAACCCTTCAAAAAAGCAAATCACGGCGTTTGCCTACTGACCATTTCAGCTTGTTCAGAATTTGGTCCCCTCTTTATTACCTATGCAGACAGCTTCGTGCACTTTACAACTTGGAGACGTTCAACAACATCCCCCTGGAGGACTGCTACAACCTCTGTCGCAACAGGACCTCCTTCACGTGTCGCTCCGTGGATTACATGGGCAACGATTGTATCCTCAGCAACGTGACCGCGAAGGACAGCGGTGTTACTTTCGCCAGAGATACAGCGAGAGAGTACGATGTGTCGAATCATCAGAGGGACTGTGCGTAAATAGTGAGCCATAGAGGTTTTGTGTAGGTTGAGATTGATTACGGATACGTTTGTTGTTAGCGAGGTTTATCAAATTGTATTTGGAGAAAGAATCAGACACTCATAATTTACAGTTTATTGTTTATACATTAGACAATTGTCCATGAGTATACAGAACATACATGTTATGTATATAACAAACGAGTGGTCAAGTGACTAGTGCATAGTATACAAATAGAGTACATTTGTTTAATATAAAAACACAAAACAAGCGAGAGGTCTCTCCTTGTTATCATGATAAATCTACATTAAATGGTTATGTACTAATGTGTTTCTAGTGTCTAAGAATAATAATAGTAAAGATTAAACAAAATTCGTAGTTTAAAAGCTTTGTTCACATATAATGCAAGGTTGTTATTAGTTCGACCATTTTCGGATTTCATTAATTCAACAAATTTAAACAAACTTTGCTTTTTTCAATAGTATTTAACAATATACACTTTTCTTATCTCTCTGTATATAGTTAACATTCAATTACAAAGTGATACTCATCTTTGAGCATTTGCCAACTATTACAATGTCTCTCCTCATATGGAATTGTAATAGATTTCCTCATATCAATTATATTACACCTTACATATGCCTTTACGAAAGATCAATTTGACGACACAATTAGCCTGTAGGTGATGGCTTTGTTGAAGTTAGTGTTTAAAAGAAACAAAGTTGCTCGTAGGGTTAAATTTTGCCTGTACACGAATCGCGATGGTTACTTAAATGTTATTTCAACTGCACATTACTGTTAAAAGCTATTAATATTGTGAAAACAAATCAGTTTTGTGACAAAATGAACAGATTATGAAGTTGTCGCCGGGTGGTGAAAAGTGTGCGGCCAGTCCGGGACTCGAACCCGGGACACCTCGCTTCAGTCACAAATAATCCGGTCGCCGGCCGATGTGTCCGATCTCCAGGCATCGGGAAGACTTGACACGTCGGAGCCGGTCGCCGTCCGATGAGTGACACGAACTCGGCCTTTTATGGGCGCCGGACGAGCATCGGCCGATGATCGAACGGCAATCGGACAGTTTGAGAAAAGCTTTTGGGTTGAGCGTCAAATTGTAAATCGGACGACAACCGGCCGATGTTCGGACGGCTATCGTCGCAATATCGACGTAGCGCCGCAAGAAAGCCGGAAAGTTTTAATAAATCGGACGTCAATCTGGCGGGCTTCGGCCGGGCTCCTTGCGGGCATCGGACGGACTCCGCAAGGTAAGCGTGTCGCGCCGTCTGGAAAATGGTATATATGTAATGCGTGCAGTCCATAAACTTTCATTTGCAGGCTGTTTTATGGTCATGAACAGAGATCAGCGAGTCACGAGGCTGAGGGAGAGGCACGCAATAGCCAGACACCGCCTCAACATTGTAGTTGCTGCTATGGTAATAGTTGAGGAGTTCGAAGAACCACAGCGACGTAAAAGACGATGGTGGGTCAAGCCTTGGATTCAGAGACGATCCCTCTACGGGCAATACGAGACCCTTTTGCATGAATTGCGTCTCGAGAACCCGGCCGATTTCGAAGCTTATTTGCGTCTCAAGCCAGAGTTGTTTCAAGAACTATGTACAAGAGTCGGGCCTCGCATTCAAATTAATCAAGAGTGAGTATAAATTGTCTGACATACTTATTGATGTACTTATATACTTATACCTTAGTAACACTAAAACCGATCCCGACTGTCATTCGAATTAAAATTCGAAGTGCTTTCGGGATAATGTGAAATGCATTCGTAATAGTTCTAGGCATTCTGCGAGCATTTGTATCAATGTTGTGCTTTTATCAATGACCTGTTATTTTTGTCAAAATAAGGTAATCTATCTAGGCACTACCAAATTAGGTTTGTTTGTTTACAAATACAGCGCCAAGTACCTAAACTGAAAAAAATTAATGCCGTGAAAATGCGGAATCACAAAGCGCGGATTTAAAGAGTGACTTTGAAAACATTTTAGAGATTATTTCAAACGCCTTATACATTTTTGTGTTTTCAGTAGACGGCCTCCTCTGAGCATTGGCATAAAGCTGGCCATCACCTTGCGCTTTTTGGCCACAGGCAACTCTTACCATTCACTGGCGTTTGACTTTCGAGTGGCCCACAATACGATATCCCGATTTGTGCCTTCTGTATGTCGTGCAATCGTAGAAGAATTCAAGGACGAAGTCTTCAGAACACCGTCAACCACTGAAGAATGGCGTGCAGTGGAAGCGGTGTTTAGAGAACGGTGGAACTATCCACACTGCTGTGGAGCAATCGACGGGAAGCATGTGGCCATCAAGAAGCCGAAAGACAGTGGATCCCTCTTTTACAATTATAAGGGCTTCTTTTCGATCGTGCTGTTGGCAGTGACAGACGCTCATTACAAGTTCTTGTGGGCGAAGGTTGGTTCACCCGGCTCAAACTCAGACTGTGGTATTTTCAACGATTGTCAGCTGCCACAGGCCCTCGAACGCAATACAATAGGTTTCCCAGAGCCGGATACTTTGCCTCATGACGACCTGAAAGTGCCCTACTTCTTTGTGGGTGACGACGCGTTTCCTCTTCGCACATTCATGATGAAACCCTACGCCAATCGGTATCTCAAAGAGGACGAACGTATATATAACTACAGGACATCAAGAGCGCGCAGGGTCGTCGAAAACGCCTTTGGCATACTCGCAATGAGGTTTCGCTGCCTACTTGGTACATTGGGCGTTGTTCCGGACACTGCCATCGTGATCACACAATGCTGTCTGGTTCTCCACAACCTAATGAGGATGAGGTATCCAAACCTTCAAAACATTGATGTTGATCAAGAGGATGATGACCATCAACTGATTCCGGGGGCTTGGAGAAACAATGCCGTCATGCAAGAAGTGGAGGAAGAGGGCCGAGGTCCGCGAGCAACAGCAGCGGCGAAGGAGCAGCGGGCATATCTCAAGCACTACTTTGCCAGCGATGCTGGAAGTGTGCCATGGCAGATGCATGCCATCGACAGATAGACTGGTTATAGAATGTTGAACTTGTGCTTGAATTGTGGAACTATGTGTGTTTACAGGTGTATATTAAATGATTATTAGGTAGAATAATGATTTGTTATTAATTCGAAGACATTGTAAAATCATTAGGATCTACAAGCGTTTAATTCCGCGTATCTAAAGTTCTAGACGTTATGGCAAGTTAGCACATTTATGATCATTTTCAGGATCTCAAGCTAAAAGGTTTTAAACAAACAGTTATTTCTAATCGAATTATAGAATCGTACTTGTATGCTGAAAATATTTAATAGCATTTAATGACGAAAACCCTCAAATGTGAGTTTATCATTAGAAACATTCTAGAAAAAAAATGAAACGGATATTAAAATTATTACATAACCAATTTTAAATCATGTCGGTTATTAACCTTTCCTTATATATAAAATGATGTTTAATTAAAAGATTTTATCGAATCAATACATAGATCTAATACATTTTCAATAGTATTTATTAGCAGCAAAATAATTAACAACAATCAAAGAAAATAAACTCTCTGGTCAGGCTTATTCCTTTTGGACAGTAGATTTTCACTCATCTGTATCCGGCTGTGTTTGGTCAATTGCGCTGTCACTAAGGCTGTAGGGGCTACTTGTGCTGTTGAGAGCGGTCATTGCTAGACCAAGTAGGTTAGATGTGGAGCTTGAAGTCACTGGCGGAGACTGCACTCGTATCGGAACCTGAAACATAAAACGATAATTCTGCGTATCCCAATGGTAAAATGTGTACACCAATTCGTATACCTTATTTTTGTATACATTGAAGCAATATATAAAGCGAAACATGACCGTTTGTGACATTATTATGTGACAAAATATGTCAAATGATAAATTGTGTTGTGGCACTCAAATATTCGTCATCGAGTGCAATTCTTAAGCTGTTGTAAGGGTCAAGAGTTTCATAGGAATTAGATGAATACAAAGCGGACACACACGAAATAGCGGACGATGACATGATATCGGTAAGGTCTCCCTGAAGTATATTAAAACTATACCATTTTACTAACATTGATAATGCGGGTGTCCGCGTTCTAGAAAATAATCTGGCTGTATATATTGATCCGAAATAATTTAAAGCGAACTTATTTGAGTCTGTTTCGAATGGTACCGAGTAATCTCGAGATCTGAAGATATTAATCTATAGAAATCAGGCAGACAGCCTTAAGCACTCAAGTCGCCATTATCACATATTTTACACTTTCATAAATGACTGTTCTGTACCCTGATAAAGCGCAGTCTTACGAGATATAGTTAGACATACCGATAAAGGCTGGCTCTGAGGATATCGTGTTGACTGGGGAGTGGTCACCTGAAATAGCACTGGATAATTCTGCTGCTGTGGCGGGACGGTCATCTGGGGCTGATACACTTGCTGGAAGGGCATCATATGTGGATGCTGCTGCAACAATTGCTGCTGTGACTGAGACATGTTCTGGGGAGTCAGATACTTCATTGCAACATCAAAGGTTTCCCTCTGGTATTGACGCCAGTATTCCTTTGGTATGTCTCTCTGCAAACTGCCTAGCCAGTTGACCCAAGCGTCACGCTCATTGGTCCCAAAGCCATTTGTTGAGGCCTGAAACAAGTTCAACACGGCATATTACAAACATGAAATTTTTTAGTTCTAATAGCCTNTTGACCGCACGTTCAAATGCAAGACACTGAGTGCCTTGTACTCCGGTCCTGGATTTAACTCAATACCCCCTGATAAAAGTAAAAGAAAGCGTAAAGCGTCAATCAATAACAGATTCATTTCCAAAACAAACGATCGAATAATGCAGCTTGAGAGTAAAGCGCGCGATAGCCTGAAAAGGGTGAGAAGAAGTAATACAAATTCGCTTGTTGCACTTCACATGTAAACGATTGTTTACGACAACAATATCTACTTGAAATAAATAACCCCACAGTCAATCGGTATGCAGCAATATCGTAACCCATTAGTTAAAAGTTTAACACACAAACATAAATGACTGAATGGCCGTGAGGTTTTACCAAAATAAATTACATTTGGTGCAACTTCTTGACATATGCTTGACAGGACTAAACATGCACACAAAACAAAAAGGATAAAAAAAAACATAATGAGGATGAGACAGTTGGAAAATATAGGTTTAGAATACAAGTTCAGACGAAATAGATCATTAAGACTACATAACGAGTTGAATTCAATTGCAAATGATTGTATAGTGTGCAATCGAAAATTGATTCATGTACAAAAATCACATAGCCTATCGGGAAATCCCCATGAGTAAGTGTATATTCGCTTATACTACACAATTTATGGTTCTGCAACAAAAACGATTTTACGTGTCGTTATAGGCGTCAACCTTATATGTTATACATTTCACTGAAGATACATAATTTATTTAATGGTACGATAGTAAATGCATTTTTTTTAGCATTCCTCGTTCATATTGTTGTGTTTGTTTAAGATTGCGAACACGTTTTGACATTAAAATGGTATATACTCGCTATAATATTTTTAAGTGGCTAACTAGTATTAACTGACGTAATAATGACCACACACGACAATAACCATTTAATCAGTTTTAGTCCACCGACCCATAGTGAAACGCATCTTTTGAAAATTATTTCTTTTGATTGGTTGTCTTTCCGTGCAGAATGAGGCTAGGAACTGATCAAATATTTCATTAATTATTCATAAATACGAAATAAGCTGACCTTATCCTTATCAATCAAGTTTCAAGTTTCAAAGTCTATTCGCAATACCAAAGTATTGCATATTTGAGTGGACGTGGGTTCCGACGATTAGCGAAATGATTCAAAGCAAACGTGTATGCAGTCTTCAAATAGAAAGCTGAAAAGTACTTATAGTCTATAAAACGTTTAGTTTATCTTTAAGAACTGTTTTAAGAAGCACAATATGACATATACAAATATGTGTTAATAGAACACAAATGAGTTAATAATAATTTGTTATTAATATATACTATTTTTGTTTGAAAATCAAATAGAGATAATTACTTTTAATGTGATTTACAGAACATTTGTACGAAGGAAACTCATCAAACTCATCAAACCAGCGATATCACTTCAAATAAACAATTTATTCGCACATTCTTTGGATGAGATAGGCTGTACATTCTTTTAAGGGTAATACAGACGGTATTTTCGCCAAAATATATATAAATGCATTTAAAACAGTGCACAATCTACTTTTTAAGCAGATATTTATGTTAAAGCAATTGTGTTTTCATAAAATCACTAAGAAACAGACAGACCAACGAAACAAGAAGATTTTTTTTCGATACACACCTTAATTGAAATTCGAACTCACGGATACAAAAATAGCCTATTTTTTTTTTTAATACACTGAAGTCCCGTGTCCCGTTGATCACTAGCTAGCAAATCATGCTTCCGAGGTGGCGCTAAAGGATGGACGACGAAGGAATCTTTAGGGTGAGTAAGTTTGCAAAAATGTCCCTAACAATTTCACATAGCCAGATTTGAACAAGATTAATCGGGTTTTTAAACCGGTTTAAAGCATTAAGAATGTCCCACTTAACCAAAATGGATTAAGATGAATCGGGGTATAAAATCAAGTTGAACCTCATACTTAGCCAAAAGGGAGCAGAATAGATACGTGGTATCGAAGGTCATAGTTCTGTTATTGATTTATATGTTGATCCTAAGTGAAACATACCTTTACACGAGAGAATATTGTTTACTTTATATGAAATAAATTTGTATTTATTTACTGCGAAAAAATGGTATTCTTATCACATATATATGTTTAGTTTTACCTAGACGTGTTTCCTTAGTGGATGTTGGTTACTATTTTGTGTTTGCTTATTTAGATTTTTCTTCGTTTTTATGTTTGCTTATTTGGATTTTTCTTCGTTTTCAACACTATTTGTATTTTTACGACGGTCAGTTAACCAACTCACACTTTTCCTCGGTAAGCTTTTTTTTTTAAAGTTTAAGTCCATATTATGATGCAAGAAACTGGCAACTGCACAACTCGAGTCAGACAAACCTGAATAATGGACCGTACACAACTTAGACCTCTTGGAACGACCTTGAAGGTAGCCGCATGGTTTTTATGCGCCGCACACAGACTCGGACTAATATCCGCCAATATACTGTAATGTTATGCAATGGACTAGCCATATTTTGACAATTAATTCGTGTATCTTAAGGCAAATAACGCAGTAGTTCATCAATCATTAAGGATAAAACGTGTCTTGCTTATCCGCACTCCAAAGTTACAACGTATTTAAGTTTCATCAACATCAGAATAAATCAAAATCAAGTGCTTGAGAAATTCAGAAAGAGTTCGCTCCAAAACTTCTACCATTATTTAACGTAGAAAAACTGACAGAGTTACTCAAATATATCACCTACCTGTGGGTATAATTAATTCAATACATTTCCAAGTGATAAAGAGGGACATTCCTGTTTATACAAATAACAATAATAAAAAAAAATTACTTCAGAGTTTGACATTGACATTGAAAGTAGTTACGTAATTCTTGCGTTTGACAAGCCATCGCATGTAGTTGAAAACTTTATTTTAAACCCCTTCAAATCAATTTACACACACACATACAAACGGAGTGAACAGTTTGCCCTTCGCTCTATTTATAGCGGGTTATAAGAAAACTTTACTCATTTGAACTATAAATTAACAAAGATAACATAACTTGTTTAATGAATACAAACAAAAGTAGCATTTAAGCCTCATACAAACGCTTGCAGCATGTAGAGAAACTGTTTGTGGAAAAATAAACTTTAACAAAACCGCATATTAATTGTCATCACATTGGGATCATAAGTCCCTGAGATCTCCAGGGTAAACTTCAATATAAAACGTTCTATTATTAATGAAAGGACAATAGCTGCATGACAAAGCATTGGCTCTGGACGACTAGACAATATGTGCATGTCCCAAAGTTTCATAGAAATTGGGCCTGCTTATTCGTCCTATGCATGATCGTGGTGATAATGGTATTTTAAAATAACGTTTATATTCAACATACTTAATCTTAACATTAATTTTTGCTCGTTTTGTTTAATCGATGTGAGCATACTTAGTGCTTTGCACTTTGGAATAGCACTTGGCAATAAAAGAAAGAGGGTTATCTCTGTGTTGTCTCTCTTTGCTATTTAATGTAACCCAAACAGCACGTTTCTTGGGGTATACGGCCGAATGGGAGAGTATCCCGGTTTACTTAGTAAACGCGTACTTAACATTTTCTTTGTTATTTTCAGATCCGTGCTCTTGTGGTAACGCAAACCAATAATCGCCGATATGAGGCCCATTGAAGTCTTACCTACCCATATCTTTGCAACGCAAGCCTCGTTTTGGATTTACAAAAAAAGTATTTCTTTGTGATACTCGCTACAAATGGGATTGTGAAACTCGTCTCGAATCAACTTTCGCGCTGATATGCGACAAGTTCCTAGCATAGCTCTATGGCACCCCTGCCGCCATTAGACACCATTAGACATGCGCATCAAAAAGATATTGCAGTTGATTTGTATGTTTGGTTTATTTGTTTTAATTAGAACCTAAATTCGACGATAAAACGTATTTTTGTTTTTGTTTTCTAAAGCGAAAAACATTTCTGCAACTATCGCTAAGTACAGGAGGAAGATACAGAACTGCTCGCCGGATGTGCGAACGAGCGTGGAAGACAAATCGCGAAACTGGAACGGAAATGAGCGAACATTCGGGACAATAAGGTCGTGGCGCGAATCGTTGATGAAGTAGACGGATTTGTTGTATCTAATTGAAAACATATTAAAATTGAATGCATAGGGTAATCTCTTAACTGAGGGAAATAATGGCATCAGTCAAATATGTGTACATGAGACGCGCGATTAAGACATACGGGGTAACGGCTCTAAAAGTTGGGGCCGTTGTCGGTATTGATTATATTTTTTACATTGGTAACAAAGAACTGAGCAACATGGAAAGTGGCCTTGTAAAATATTAAGGCCAATTTTGGTACTTAACTACGAATGTGTTACTTGTTTTCATCGCAAATGAAAAACTGTAGTGTTTTGTTTTTACATTGAATAGTTCGTCATTGCAATCGCCGAATTATATTATTTTGTTGTACAACACCTATTATTTAACTGCATATTGATACATGTATTAGAAACGTCAAGAAAAAAATCAACCCATGTTGTTGAACCCTTGTGCACGTCTTATTTTACCAAACCAATTTTACTTAATGATTTATCTAAATAATAATGATATATAACATTATTGTGTTAATTGTCCGTGATGTGCAAAGCCAAAACTTTGAAATTAACCAAGTTGACCTTTTGCTCAACATCAATACTACCTACTAAAAAGCTTCGATACTTCCATATTACACTCAGAGCTCTCACATCACCTGAACACATTTTGATCTTGACATTTATCCACTTTTGGACCTACACTTATTCAAATAGGCCAATGCAACATTTCTTACAAGGCTTTTACCGGGTGGCATATGCGTTTATTGAACTGTGCTTCATGTTTGCGTTGTTTCATATTTGCCATCAGAATTGTCTAAAATGTTTTTAATTCGAATTTCATAGCAAACTACGCCTTGATGTGTTCATTTTATTTGTGTCTCATTTATGTCACAACGTCTTTTTCTGTTAATTGCATTTATGGCATTTTGAAATATTTATTATTATGTTGTTTTTTTTTGCAAAGAGAATCTTATTATACCCCAAAACCACAAAGTAAATGGTAGATATGGAATTGTCCTTTCAGTCTGTATGTCTAACAGCAGACGCAAACATGTCACACGAAGTACTCATTCTCTTGTCAACGTACAGCTTTCAAGCTTGTGTGCTTGGTCCCTTATAATATGAAGTTGTACAAAATATAGCGTGCAACTGAATGTGACTGAATACCGTTAGTCGACGGCAACAAAATCACAGCAATCATACACTACCTGAAGGTAACAGTTCATCACAGGTCATTAACATATCGTTAATAACGTCGAGACAAAACGCTTAAGTCAGAGGGTCAGGCGCATAATTCATGTTTACTGACTTTAACAGCACTTTGAGAGTGTTACACCTGAATGACAAAATATCAATTTGAAAGTTGCTAATTACTGGTTGCTTAAAACAAAGATTTATAAATATATAGATCTTTGCTTAAAACAAAACTGAATCTGCACGAATGGACGAAACTGAAAGCAATATTTAAAATATAATCAGATATGCAGCAAACTAATATTACTTTACCTCCAAAATCATGTTATTGAATAAAAACTACATTTTTAAACAGTCCTTAAGATGAAACTACTACGCGGTAATAAACCGAACTGCACATACTTATTAGCGTCTTACGTTTTCCATATCTAATGGTAATAGATTGTGTTTTGCAGTATAATTTAAAAGTTCGATAATGTTGCTTAAACTTGTTTTTCTTCACCACATGCAGCTTCCATTTTTAACTGTGTAAACATCCAGAACACGCAAGTTATCTTATTAAAATGGCAGTGCTTACCAATAAACATGCAATAACAATCGCGTTATATTGTATTTCAATGTTAAAAAAGCTGTTAATCCTGGCCTGATTTTTGTTAGTCGTGTGAAGCATACAAAGCGCATTATCGATGATCTGTCAGCGCTTATTTCCTTTGGTGTCATTGTTAATGATTTATAAAAACCAAATACCACCATGGGCTTGTACAACGAGGCACCGGGCTAGTACTTTAAATGTTATGCCAATGCAACTTTTGTTTGGGTCATCCAGTGCCCGGTGTGAACATTTTGCATAAAAACGCTTGGTGTTGCGGTCATTGTCAAATATCTATGCTTATAAGTAATGGTGATTTTTGGACGGATGTGCGCACACACTGACCCAGAGATGGGTAAAAAACTAAAGACCCCTCATTTTACTTCAATTTGCATTACCAAATTGATGAACATGTCAATTTATTGAATTTATTAAACCGCTTTATCGGCATTTGAAAGAAATAATAAGAAATGCATTATTCGATACATAGTGTAGTATTGTAATAAAACATGTACTTATACTATACTAAGTTTAAAAGAACATGTGCGTGTTCTTAAATTTAATGATTCGCACAGAAAATGCGCGAGATAATGGCTAAATGCAAGAATATATATATATTTGCGACACCAAGAACAATGAAGATGCTTACAGTGGAACTTAAGTTGATCATAAAGTGCATTGCAAAATAAGCTCGTTATTGCCCCTAAGTGATATTAATCTGTTGTTGATGTTTGTTTTGTGAAAAGTACTATAATGGTACGATTGTCTACTTCTAATATATAGGCCAAATACTAATACTAGTAACTAAATTATATTGTGTTTTGTTTTACTTTTTTTTAAATCATTGCCTGAAACTAATGTACGTTATACACAACTCGAATGCGGTGAATTAATTAGTTACTTTTTGTGTCGCCTGACTATGGTCAGGGGACATATAGGTGTTACTTCGTCGGCGGTGTCGGCGGCGTCCGCGGCGGCGGCGTCGGCGTCACACTTTCCGAAAAAGGCTCATAACGTCTGTGTCCCTTCAGCTATTGCGTTCATATTTGGTATGCATGTGTACCTGGACAAAACCTTTCCATGCGCATACATTTTTTGACCTCTGTGACCTTCACCTTGAACTTGAGGTCAGCGTTCAGGTTTCGAAATCTGCGACCGCGATTCGAAAAAGTCGCATAAATAATGTGTCCCTTCAGATATTGCTTTCATATTTGGTATGCATGTGTATCTGGACAACACCTTTCCATGCACATATTTTTTTTACTCCTGTGACCTTGAATTTGAGGTCAGCGTTCCGGTTTCGAAATCTGTGACCGCGATTCGAAAAAGGCTCATACCTACTGTGTCCCTTCAGATATTGCTTTCATATTTGGTATGCATGTGTATCTGGATAACACCTTTCCATGCGCATACAATTTTTGACCTCTGTGACCTTGACCTTGAACTTGAGGTCAGCGTTCAGGTTTCGAAGTCTGCGACCCCAATAAAAAAAGCTCATAACGTCTGTGTCCCTTCAGATATTGCTTTCATATTTGGTACACATTTGTATCTGGACATCACCTTTCCATGCGCATGCAATTTTTGAACTTGGGGTCCGCATTCAGGTTTTGAAATCTGCGACCGCGATTAAAAAAAAGCTCATGACGGCTGTGTCCCTTCAGATATTGCTTTCATATTTGGTACGCATGTGTATCTGGACAACACCAGATCTGACATCAATACCGCTTGCTACAGAGCTTTGATACTTGCATGTATGTTGTCTCTTATCACCCTGCACACACCAGCATCACCCAACCTCATTTTGACCTTGACCTTATTTTGGACTTAGACTTATTGAAATAGGCCAATTTCTTGGTTAACCCATTTACCATCAGGCTGCACATCCAACCCGCGGAGTTCTAGTTCAATAATTAGCGCGCTGTAACCCATGCGTTGTATGCGCACGCATCAATAAGCGAACACAAATCATAAATGCAATAATTTCAATAATAATCATGTAATACTTTATTCAAAGCATATCATCCGTATATATAGAGGATATTTGTTGGAATCGGTGGAATATCGATTTTATTTCACGAGTGATCATGGAAAATTATATTTTCACGAGTGGCTCAGCGTCAAAAGTTGCGTCAAAAAATGACGTCATTTCACAGTAAAACAGTGAAAAATATCGATATTTTTCACTGTTTGGAACAGTGAAATACCAGTTTCTCTTTTAACCACAGGAAAGCGTATAATAAAAATTGCAACTCTGATTGCCTTCTTGAAGACATGTTTCGCTTGTTATGCACACCAGTCGAAATGATTAACATAGTATAAAATAAAGTATTCTACAAGCCTTGCATAGAAAACATTTCATGACATTTAATAAAAAAGAAGAGTGTTGAAACACATGTGTTTTGCTTAATAACTTTTGTTATCAGCCATTAAACACATGTCTTTTTTTTATAAAATGAAAATCACAACAACCATATGGCATTATGATTTTAAAGAGAACTCATTAAGTTTTGTAGAATATACTGAATAGTGACCATGGCATATGGATTGTAAACTAGAGGTTATCAACAAAAATGAATGCTACTATCCATAATAACCAGTATTGTGTAAAAATAGATGCTTAGAAACTTGGAACATTGACAAACAATACACGGTTGATTTGAATAAAAAGTACACATTAAGTATAAAACACCATTTACTGTTCAGTTTATGTTGCTGTCTACAAAATTCCACATGTTTACAACTGTAAAGGTATTGCGTTTGGTAGGTTCGTCTAAACGTTACTCTCTTTGATATTATTATCGACTGTCTTTTGAGGCTCAGTTGTAAATCTGCAGATCTTTCAATGTATTCTATTGGTCAAAGTCACTCTCACTGTCATCACATTTCACCAATAGAGGTTTGCCTTTAGAATATATCATAATTTGATAATAGACATTATCAACCCGCAAAAGCTCCAGGCCTATAAAAACAATAGAAGTTGCCGAAATACTCGTTTGCGGATACAGTGTTTTGCTACTGATGTCTCTTAAGCACCATATTTTCCCATGCTTTTCAATGCTATACTTCCCATTTGTTAGGCTGTTATTTCCTGTAGATGAATCATATTCTTGTGTAGTCTGGTCATCACATTTTGGTCGATTTTTGCTAGTATTCTCGTTTGTTTCCAAAATTGCTGCCTTCTCATTTGTAGAACCTTCACCAAAATAAAACACAAAATTAGATAATTAGACAAGATGCTAAGTCAGACATAATCAACACAAAACACTGATAATTCCAATCACTGTATAATAACGTGGGTTAATACTAATGACGACCACAACACGAAAGAACTTGTAAGAATAATGTTTATTTTTCATTTAGTCTTTGTGGCATTCATTGCAAACCAAACCGTTATATACAAGTATCAGTGTTTTATGTTTAGATGATGTTACATGATAATTAAACTTAAATTTAAGAGATGGGTTTTATAAAAACTATTTGTACATTAAATTATGAATTTGAAAATGTGCGACTATGTACTTCAGGTACTCAAACTGACATCTGTAACCTATGGACCATGTACCAAAAGTCCGTGTGTTATTAAATCATAACGCGTTGTTACACGCCCCTGTAACATTAACCTTTGATCGATTGATTGGAATTATTTTTAAAGTCATGGAGCGGACACAAATATCAGATAAACAAATACATGCTTAACAAATAAACCTTCAATAGTGACCTTAATCCTGGGTCGGAATGAAAAGCACCTATGTTCTGCATATTGAGACAATTAACATTTTACATTTAGTATATTAACGTGTTAACATTTTAAATCTTGACTCTGAAGTTCAGGTCATTGACATAATGTGCAGAAGGCACAAGTCAGTCACACCAATTCAAGGTCAAGGTTTAAATTGGCGGTCACATTTATCTTATATTTGTGTTTCCGCTAACGATCTCCTTTATATTTAAAATAAATTCCATTCAGAAGAAAAATAATTGACACAATTAAAATATGTTTTAGGTCCATAACCTTTATTATTTATTTGCTTTGCTATTACTTTTTGATAAAGAACCCATAACAAGTATAAGAACTTTCATATGTACCAATACTGTGTTTGTCTGGATTCCCAGCTCCAGACGATTTCAGACCTGCTGATCTGCCAGAAAGTGACTGCACTTGATATTGATAGCTTGTACCGTCACCATCAACTGATGTCTCCCTTATTTTTATTGGGATAGGCGGTCTACTAGGAGGAACATCTTGAAGCATTGTCTTCTCTCTTCCTGGGTGAGCATCAATCCTTACATTTTTTGGTGGATATTGTCTATCTATAGAATCACCTTGACTACCGATATTAGCTGACTTAGATTGTCTTGGTGGTATTGTTAGAGCACAAGATCGATCTGTTGCAATGCCTAGCTCATCTTCTCGTTTGTTTGTAAATACCTCTTGTCTGGTCTGCACATTGAAACAATTAACGTTAAACATATTAAACTATTTACATTTAAAACCTGAACTTAAGTTCGGGTCATTGCAACAAAAGGCACAAGTCAGTTACACAGACTCAGGGTCAAGGTTTAAATTGGAGTTCTAATGTATGATCCTCCATGTATGTGTCCATTCATGATCACCTTTATATTTGAAAGATATTCCATTCAGGGGGAAGGCTTGCCACAATTGAAATATGTCTTTCCTCTCGTTCACTTCTTTTTGGCAAATCACCTTTAGCTAGTGTAACTGACTCATGCTTTTTGTAATTAAATTTCAAACAAACCCCACATATTTACTTCATTTAACATGTCAAACTCTTATGCACAAATCATAATCGACGAGAAAACCGCTGTTTGTGTGTTTTGGTCACAAAGTTTGTAGAACATTTAGTTTGGAAAGTGCCTCAATTGCCTATTTTTTTGTTGCATCAGCAACTGATACTTATATAAAAACATATTTTCAAAGTTTGTTGGTTTGAAAATGTTAGCACAGACAAATTCCTCGTCGTAACTAATGGCGGCTATGATGCTGTAAAAAAATCGTCTTTCTACGAATGGAACAACTGACATTGACCTTGATCGGCGTAACTGGTACATAACTCCAGGGACCAAGGAACAGCCATATGAGAACACAGCTTCACGAGAAAAAAAGACTCATTTATTTTTTCAAATGTGATAGCTGGCTGATTACAGTTTTGTTTGAATGAATTAAATCAATACTATCGATGAGGTAACCATACATTTATGTAACATAAGCCCAACTATCTGCAATCATCAGTTTCCATAGCTATTTCTCATTGCGATATTTCACAAATAAATCGCTCATTAATGATTACAAAAGCAAGGCACTCGAAGATAACTATACATCACTGTAACACAGGCTTGTTTGAAAAGCATGCGTTAAAATAAGCAATATATTGTGATTTACATACATCAATACTAAATGTAGTGCAAAAAGAATAAAGATTACAATTTTCAAGTATTTTTTTCTACAGAGTAGTCATTTTAGTTGGTTTCTGAATAATGCCTACCCTTATACAAAAAAGACAGTACCGTAAGCGATGATAATGTGTCATCAAATATCTCGTCACTTCCGCTACACCACTCGTCCAGGCCACCAATTTCGGGACGGGAATTCAACAATTCCTCTATACCACTGCTGCGCTTGAAGACGTAACGATTTAAGGTGCTTGCGCTGTTGGGCCAATTTAAATTTAATTTTATCTCCTCAATTTCTTTTTTTACTTTATTTATTAATACGTACAACCTTTTGACGTGGTTTTGCGTAAGCAAATTATCAATTAGCTCTTGGCGTTCTTGAAAACGCTTTATATGTTCTTGGCAAAATGTTCGAACTGGTGTTAACCTCTCGGCATTTGTCTCAAACGTATCACTGCACTGTTGTTCGCATTTTGATTGAAGAGAATCAAACCAAGCGATAACATCTGTTCGTAATTGTTGAAGATCCTTTAGAAATTCTAGTTTACATTCGTTGTTTTCATACGTGTTTTTCTCAATTTTTTTTTCGTTAGACTTTAAATTTTCGACCAAGTTTTGAAGATGAGACTTGCAAGCATGTACTTCTTCGTCGTCAACATGGACCTCAAATAAATCAACCACTTTGCATGATTTGTGGCATGAAAAAACACATCGGCCACAAAGTGTTTCTGTATGTTCTATACAGAAGAAAACCAAATTTTCTGTTGTATGTGTCGAGCATTTGTGAGTATTGATATCGCCCAAACTCTCTTTTAAAACCTCATGTGCATGATCGCCCTGAATACTCTTAGTTAGTATCGTTTTAGTTTGTTCAATTAAAAACGCCACGTGGTTGTGAAATAATTTTGTTGACTTTTTGTGCAGTTGAAAACATGTTCCACAAATTCTAAAATTGCAGTTTTCACAGAAAGCGACAACTGACTCGGAGGCGCAAACACCGCATTCATTTAAAGAGCAATCCATTTTTGTGTGATTCCGGTACTGATCGTGTTGATTTTCTAAAATAAAATAAAGTAAGATGCATGTAACAACACAACAACTTGGCTCCACTGTTTTTAAATGTATATGTATGGTGAAACTACATAAACATTATCGGGAGAAACATTTTGTCCGCTAGTCTTTTATTTAAGACAAATGACAATTACATCCATACACATTACATTTAACATAAACACGGCCGGTAATCACGGGCGCCACCTCTTTTTTGCGATTCATTAATAAATGAGCCAATGCTACTTCCGAGGTGGCGCTTATGACCAGATGTTTTGAATTTTCACGGATAATTCTTCAAAGTGAGTAGGTTTTCTTTGTTTTTTTTCAACATATTTCGCATTATTTCAAATATCGGGCAATGTAGTGCGACCCAGCGAAGATTTATTCGTCCACAAATGTATAGACACATACAATCACAACCCATNAGAAGCACCTTGACTACCAATATTAGCTGACTTAGATTGTCTTGGTAGTCTGGTTGGAGATCCAGCCCGATCTATTACAATGCCTTGCTCATCTTCTCGTATATTTCTAGAGACCTTTTAGGATTTTTCGAATAAATGATTACAACATTAAGGAACTAGCAGGTTGCTATAATCACTATAACAAAGGCCAAACTATTTGCACTCATCAGTTTCAATAGCTATTGCTGATTGCGATATTTTCCAAATTAATCGCTATTTTTTTCTAATTAACGATTACAAAAATAAGGAACTAGCTGGGAGCTATAATCACTGTAATATAGGTCAAGCCATCTGCACTCAACAGCTATTTCTGATTGCGCTATTTTTCAAAGTAATCGCTTTTTTTTCGAATTAATGATTACAAAAGCAAGGACCTTGGAGGTAACTTTAAATAACTGTAACATAGGCATGTTTGAAAAGCATTAATTCAAATCAGCAATATATTGTGATTTACAAACATTAATATGAAATGTAGTATAAAGGGTATAAAGATAACAATTTTTAAGACAATTTTCTACAGAGTATTCATTTAAGTTGGTTACTGAATAATGACTATCCTTATACAACAAAGACAGTACCTTGAGTGATGATAATGAGTCATCTAATATCTCGTCACTCCCGCTACACCACTCTTCCAGGCCACCGACTTCAAACGTACGGGAATTCAACAATTCCTCTATACCACTGCTGCGCTTGAAGACGTAACTATTAAAGGTGCTGGCGCTGTTGGGCCAATTTAAATTTAATTTTATCTCCTCAATTTCTTTTTTTACTTTTTTTATTAAAACGTACAACTTTTTGACGTGGTTTTGCCTCTTTACTTGGCTATCATCGACCTTACAAAGGATTTCGACCGGATCAGCAGACCCGGACTGTTCCGCCTTTTAGAGAAGATCGGTTGCCCCCCCCCCCTCCAAGCTGCGCAGCATGGTGATATCCTTCCACGAAGACATGAAAGGAACGGTCGTCTTTGACGGGTCATCCTCATAGCTATTCTCCATCAGTAGCGGTGTCGAGAAGGGTTGCGTGCTTGCACCTACCTTGTTTTGCATCTTCTTCTCCTCGATGCTGCTGTATTATGCTTTTGACTCGTCCACTGATGGCATCTACATTCAAACCAGGTCTGATGGGAAACTATTCAACCTCGCTCGCTTACGGGCCAGAACAAAAGTGAACGAAGTCCTCGTCAGAGAAATGCTGTTTTCGGACGATGCTGCCCTTGCCACGCATACAGAGGAGGCCCTTCAAAGACTCATATACCTCTTCGCTACAGCATGTTTAGAATTTGGGCTTACTATAAGCTTGAAAAAGACTAACATCATGGGCCAGGATGCCAGCAATGTACCCAGCATTAAGATCGGGGACTATACCCTGGAGGTGGTTGATGATGTCAACTACCTTGGATCCACCATCAGCGGAAACCTGTCCATCGATACCGAGCTTAGCAAGCACATCGCAAAGGCTTCAGCTACCATGGCCAGACTGACAAAGAGAGTCTGGGAAAATAAGCTTCTAACAGAGAAGACCAAGACCAGGGTATACCAGGCCTGTGTCCTCAGCATCCTGCTGTACGGTAGCGAAACCTGGACGACCCTCATGCGACATGAACGCCGCCTCAACACGTTTCACATGCGTTGCCTAAAACGCACTTTGGATACAAAGTGGCAGGATCGTATCCCGCACAGTGACATACTGGAACGTGCTGGGATCCCAAGCATGTATGCCCTTCTAACTCAACGTCGCCTCTGCTGGCTTGGTCACGTGCGCCGAATGGAGGATGGACGCCTACCAAAGGACGTCATGTACGGCCAACTTGCAACTGGCACGCGACCCGTAGGTCGCCTAGCCCTCAGGTACAAGGATGCCTGCAAGCGGGACCTCAAAGCCTGCGGCATTACAGCAGAAACCTGGGAGACTCTTGCCGAGGATCGCAACGCTTGGCGACAGTCTATACACAGAGGCTTCGAGGCAGCTGAGGAAAGCAGATCCGGACATGCAACTCGGAAGAGAAGCATGCGAAAAGCGCGCGCCGCCATCCCCGACTGCAAGCCCCTTTGTGTGCGTATTGTGCAACAAGGACTGCCACGCCCGCATCGGCCTGCTAAGTCACAGCAGGCGTTGTTCCCAGAAGTGACAAACAGAGCGCAAAAGCATAGTCTCCCGAGACTCAGCTCTGCCAACAACCAACAATATAAACAATCACACTCCTCGCTTGGATACCCTATTTATTGACATTGGTGTATGATGCATATGGAAAACGAAACTGAGACAATTAATTTGTCAAAACTGTCTTGCATAATAACTCATGTACATGTAGGAACGATACATTTATATTTAAACAATAATAAGATTATAAACATGCACATACCTATATTTTTTCATCGGAACGCAATTTTCGACGTCCTCCAAAGGAGAAGCTTGACTCACATCATCTCGGTAGAAAGGTTATAACGCTTGTTAAAACTATCTGTAAGACAATCAATTATCAACAGGTTTATAAATTAGAACATGTCATATCGAAAGTCGCTTAAATCTTTATTGATGCGATGTATTCATATTAACGTTATTAATATCCATATCTCGTGTATCTTAATGGCCAGATTAAAGCATAGACAAAATGCAGGAGTCGTTTTTATTTGTAGTAAATCAATAAGTACAACGTAACGACTCTTTGGTTGTTTATACATTTATATAAGCTAAGACTATTTTAGATGCTGTTTTTATTCGCCGTTTTATTCATAAAAACATACATACAAAAGTATGTATTCACTGCTGCACAATTAATAACTATATAATGCAAATGCGAATAAGCTTATGGCGTGACTTATTATATTTTAGTTACCATATACAACTTTTTACGACGCAAGTGTGATACTAACGCATAATGTATTGCAAAACACGCATGCATACTAGTAAAGAGTTTCAAATACATTTAATATATGACAATATAGTTGGATGTGAGCGAAGCTTTAAATGTAAACTTTAGAACACGAAGACAAAGTTTTCTAGTTTAAATATCAATGCGTTTCTATGACGAATTCAATGGATATACATAAATAGAAGTTAANGAATATGAATTTTGAATTCGAATATTTGGCCGATTTTCGAATATTCGAATATTCGGATATTCGGTCCCATCCCTAGTATATACAATGACAGAAATCTTCAAAATCTCTTTGCAACACATGTTTCTTCATAAATATGTAGACTTTACTTTTTTCGATTATATTTCATTTTGATCGATTTAAGAAAAAAGATCGAATACTCAACCTGGAAAACCACACAAAAAGTGTATGGTCGATACCGAAAATTAAAATAGCTAAAATGTGCATTGGCGCCACCTCCTGGCATTAGCGCCACCTCATTGGCATTGGTTCCATCTCTTTTGGAAGAATGCAAAATTATCTATAAGATCGACAAGGAAATGTTTTTGTGCATGAAACAGCTTGTACGTGTCCAAAGCAATGGTTTGATGTCGTTAGCGATTTCACTAGGTGGAAATTTGCTCGTCACACAGGCAAAATGCATCGATTTTCTTTAAAACCTTCAACATGCTTCAACTTATAAAAGTCTTCACGTTTCCAAATGGGTTGTTATTATATGTTTCTGATCATGTTTGGATGAATAAATCTTCGCTGAATCGCACTATATTGCGCGATTTTTTAAATAACGAATAATATGTTCAAAAAGCATATACAACCTACTCACCATGTAGACCTATCCGTGAAATTTCAAAACATCCGGTCCTTAGCGCCACCTCGGAAGTAGCATTGGCTCATTTATAACTGCATCGCAAAAAAGAGGTGGCGCCCGTGATGACCGTCCGTGTTTTTACATTTTGGTGTCGCAGCAAAACTTACTAATATCCACATATTTTTGACATATACGTTTCGAAGTTCGGAAATGTGAAAGTTTTATAAACAAAAGTCACCAAACGGTCTGTCACAATCGTTATCTTTAAGCTTAATTAAATAAGCATTGATCTTTTATATCATGAACACTTACCTTTAATCTAGTTTTATGGAATAAACAGACCATTTTCGTAGATGTTATTTTATTTCCCATCTCAGATAATCAATTGAAGCACAAATACTGTGGACATTGTATTCCGCTGGAAATCCCCATTAAAAACACACATCTATCTTCAATTTTATAAACTTTGAGTATGCAAACAACTCATAAAATTAGAAAACCACTAGTGTTATGTAGTGTATTGGAGAGATGCTTCTCTCATGTTTACCTGTTTCACTGGCATGGGAAGATTGTAGATACGGTGTATACAGGTCGAAACTGAAAGCAATTAGCAAAAGCATTTCGTTAAATGTGTAACGTGCTGTTTTTTGCGATCCTACACATGAAAGCATTTAGTATTACCTGTGGTGTATAAATAGATATACTTTCTCAACCACTATAACACATTATGGGGTAGGTTTAAAGTTGAAATGCGAGATACAATGCTTTTGTCCCGGTACACTGTTCATGGTATCAACAATTGGCCATGCTTATCAGCAACGGTAATTAATAATCACTTAACACCACAGATAATTACACATCCATGAAGAATTTACCATCTGCAGGTCAAGAACCTGTTTATATAATATAGTTCTCACACATACAATCAAGAGTTAAAAATGGCCACGAGTACAAAATCTTTGAATTGGACTAAAAAACTGAATGGAATTCCTAAGTTTTCGATAATACAAATTTCAGATTATATAAAAGAAAACGGAAAAAATAGGGCATTTGATAAAGGGTACAACTTTTTCATAGAAAGTTACATTCATGAGGCTTTTGTTTGCAAAGATGATAAAAAATTCATGGTGAAGGCAAAATGTTGGCGGAGTCAAAGAAAAAACGAAGCACCACATATGGTATCTGCTGATATTTGTCTGAAGGACGGCAAAGTTTTGGGTGGACGGTGCAGCTGCATAGCAGGGTAAGAATTATGTACTTTAATGTTGCCGTATTATAGATATTTTCTATATTATTTAATTAAAGAAGAAAAAATCATAAAATAAGCAGATGCTTAGTTCTACATGCATTCACACACACATAACAAGATGGAATATTATATTTATAATAGAAAGCATAATACACAATTGGACCTTTTGATGTATGCATATTAACACTATTGTGCTTCGTTTTATTTCAGGACTGGTGGGGTTTGCAATCACATTATTGCATTGCTATATACAGTTAATCACTGGGTTGCAAAGAAAATGCAGGAAATTTCGACAGACATGTCATGTACAGAGGTGGGCCAAGTATGGCACAAGCCACGTGGGGATAAAATAGAAGCTGAGCCAGTTATGAAGCTGACTTTTGCTAAAAGCACTACAGATAGACAAACCAGAAAACGGGAGCCTGTAAAATGTTATTTGTATGATGCCCGTGCAAAGAAAAGTAAAATGACATTGGGGCTGTCAGAGGAGGAGATTAATTCAATACAAACGACAGTTAGCGAACGAAATGATCATATTCCTATAGTTTACTTGACGGAAAAATGTTCTACTACCCAAACAAGTGATACCTTATTTGGTGAAGTTCCAATCGGCTCTCCACTAAGTTATCAACTAAATGACTATCATAGTTCAAGGCTTGTGTTTTCGGCACACATTCCCAATGTAGTTGTTACTGTTTTGCCTGAAACGCTTGCTTTTCCAGACTTACCGATCCCGCAACCAAATCTAAATATGGACTCATCTCAAATTGACGAGGCTAGCAAAACATTTTTGAAATCATTGGAAGTGTCTTATGTCAAGGCTACAGAAATTGAGCAGTCTACAGTCGATCAATCACAAAGTACTTTGTGGCATGAGATGCGAAGTGTCCGACTAACTGCTTCAAATTTCGGGAATGTTATAAATAGAAAATCTACGCCCAGTGAAGCATTTATCAAAAGTTTATTTACATCAAAGGACTTTTCAAATGTTGCATCAATTTCACATGGTAGAGAAAAAGAAAATATAGCTAGAAAATTATATACAAAGAAAATACGGAGTTCGTGTCACCATAATGTAACAGTATTTCAAACAGGCCTAATAATCAACCCTTGTTGTCCATACATTGGAGCCTCTCCAGACGGGAAGGTGATAGACAGATCTTCATATGAGCACTTCGGGCTCCTTGAAATCAAGTGTCCATATAAGTACAGGAACAACACACCCGAAGAAGTGGCAGGAAATGCAGATTTTTGTCTTGAAGTTAGAAATGGTGAATTACATCTAAAGAAAGAACATGCTTATTACTACCAAGTAATTGGACAGATGGCTGTAGCTGGAATAGCTTGGTGTGACTTTGTTGTCTTTACCAACAAAGGACTGTTTGTGGAGAGAATTGACTTTGATCATACTGTTTGGGCAACAATTGTTCCTAAACTTGCCCAATTTTACATAAACTTTGCAATTCCTTACTTACGGAAAGTTAAAAAATCAACAATGCATGATGCATCACAGAATCAAAGTTGAAAGTTTAGTCGGACTCTGACAGATAATAAGTCAGTACTTATGCATTATCATCCGTCAGATTTGTAATAAGTGGATCTTGGAAATTAGACAGCAGACAGCCCACTGTCCAAAGTTGGTTAATATCACCAGCTGATTTAATTGATAATTTCCTATCAAATATATGGAAGTTTCTAACTTTTCCAATCGCCCTCTCAACATGGATTCTGTGATGTGCAATAACTTGAGTGTCTTGCACATCTGCACCTGATAACCGTTTCCTTTTCCCAAGAAATGGTGGGATATTCAGGCGCAGACCCAAGGCATCTAATTCCTTTGATATGGTAAAGCCTTTATCGGCCATGATTCCATCTCCATTTTTAAGTTCCTGACTGTCTATTTTATGTTTCAATAAATCGAAAAGTCCACTTCTTTGACAAATTTCTTTGTCTGATATACCTCCAGTGTATAAATGCGACACAAACATTATGCCACCTCTACAGTCCACTCCAACCAGTCCCTTAAAAGTGTTTGTTGATTTATAATCTGAATATGTCTGCGACTTTCGTTTCAGTGATGATGGCATTTGTATTTTAAGTTCCGTGCAATCAATGATTAACATTACATTTGGGTACTGTTTCTTGAATTCGGCGGTCATGTGTTTTGAAATTACATCTCGATGCGGAAAAACATTAATGGAGCCTAATTTTATGTACATTAAATTAATCCATGTTTTAAATATTCTTGTTATCATTGAAAGTGAAATTTGAAAGCGACTAGCCAAATCTTTATTAAACAAGCCAAGCCGTAACTTCATCATAGTCATTAGAAATTCATCCTCTACACTTAACTTATACGTCCTTGAATTGTGGTAAGCATTTGCATCATTGTCATTTTCTTCATCACTATTATCACTGGTATCCTGATCACTCTCAAAATACTCTGCCCCACATGTGTACGCCTTGCTTCTTCGCCAATCCCAGTAGGATATCAAGCCCCGGTCTTTTTTAGGCACAATCAGTTCTAGCACATTCATAAAGATTGAAAGACTTGCAAATCCGGTGAAAAAACGTAACAGATTCAATTTAGGACTGGAATTTATTATGTACTGAAGCGAAAATCTGTGAGCACACGGTATGGGAATGTCCGTCTGTATGTCGACGTGTACTCTATTCTCCCCTTCCGAGGCCGTGTCCGTCTCATCACTGTCCACATTTGTTCTTTTTCTTGGAGACCGGTATTTTACAACCTGTGTCCACTGGAATTTAGAGGGAACTGCCTCAGATTTCAGGCGTTTCTTAGAGGATTCTGGGTTCACAAAGTCATCACATTGGAAATGATTTGAACATACTCTTGTGTGTTGAGAAATCTTAAAATCTGACTTTCTGGCAGAAGAGCCGGATCTCCGGATCCTGTCTTGCCAGATCTGAAATAACAGCATAAAAAAATTATATTAGAATATAATTAATAAATGTTAAAAGCCTCGTTTAAGCATTTATTGAATATTAATGCCTTTTCTCACAATGATTTCTACCCTATCTACTACATACATTCAAAATTAATCGCAAACGTACTTGTCGTCTTTTACCTCTTTGAATTTGGAAAGGTCCAAAATTTGTCGTTTGATAAATGGTTAACACTTAACCAAACAATGATGTCAGGACCATTCCAGATTTAAAGAGGCTGCAGACGACAAATAAAAGTGTAATTGAATATGAAGACATTGATTTTGTTTGGTTTAAAGCATTGCGATAAAGAGAAATTGCTCATTTTGAGCAATGTCTACTTTTATCACAATGATGGCTTGGGTCGTCTGCAACAAACTCGCATATTGTAATATGTATGTAATAGTAATGCCGTGAGATAATGTCTAGACAGAGGCCATATATTAGCACTTTACCAAACAATAGCGAGATTTTACGGGATTGTTGCAGACGGCTCTAGAAATCATTGTGACAAAAGGAGAAATTGCTCAAATGAGCAATTCGTCCTTTTATCACAATGATTTCTACCCTATCTAGTACATAAATTCAAAATTAATCGCAAACTTTATTGTCGTCTTTAACCTCTTTGAGTTTGGAAAGGTCCAAAATTTGTCGTCTGATAAAAGGTTAACACTTAACCAAACAATGATGTCTGGACCATTCCAAATGTTTGGTTTTGGTAGAAATCATTGTGATAAAAAGAGAAATTGCTCATTTTGATTCATTTATTGATTCTTAGTTTTAATACTAATTTTTCTTGTAATTTATAGCTTATATATGTTCTGAACCTTAACAGCAGTATGCTACATATGTGTTTCTTACGCATAAATTTGGTCTTTAGATAAAGAAATAATTAATAACTTACCTTTCTTTTTTTTTCACTATCTGGAAATTTGTGCATTGAAACATTTTCATCAAATCCTGAAGCTTTGCAATTAGGAACACAACAATAAAACACAATAATTATAGAGGAATGTATACAAAGTCAGTGATAAATGGATGTGTACAGCTGGCTGAGAAAATCTGTGTTTACCTGTTTCAAGTCACTGGCGTTATCTCGTAGATACGGTATATATGCACTACATCGTGATTTATACTTATGATAATAGACTACCGCATTCGATTATATGGTATGTATATTGCATTTACAATTTGGCAATATGTATAATGCATTAACAATTTGGCATCAAAGTAATGACTGACAGTATGTCATCGGGCATCTAACATCCTGCAATACGCCTTTTTGATGAGATGCATAATGATGATCTAGAATATTTAGGTAATGGTGCTGGGTTCTGAAATCTTGTCACCAATATATGATAATATTGCTGTGATAATAATAAGCAACTTAATCGACTTAATCATCTCTTTAATTGCTTTTTTTTAATATGAATGGAAAATGGTCAATGCAATATATATTAATTCAATGCAATATATATTTATACTTATGTGTTTTGTGAATAAAACCGGGAATAATGTGATGTTCGGCGACCCTTTTAAACCTACAATGCTTTTAATTAAGCGTTCACGACGGTTACCCCATATAATTAATGTTTCATATTTACTGTTGCGTTGTATGTATTGACCGGTATTGTATAGGCATTTGGTAACTTCCTTAGATAAAAGTGTAGCTGATATTAACGATTAGTATTCTCCTTATCAAGTTTATGGAGTTTCTCTCTTGCTATTTGATAAATCAATTTTTCAAAAAAATCTGTGGTTTAGTTTTGTGGATAAACAACGTTTATATACACATACCGCCTTAATCAAGAGTTTCAAACCTGAGTTTGACTGTCTGTATGATTGCAAGATGCAGATACGATTTTCCGCCAGCCCTAAAACAGCGATTTGTATCAATTACAAAAATGCGAACATGCCTTCCCAAGTTCCCCCAAACCATTTATCAAATCACCAGTTTGCTTGCAATTTGACCGTGGAAAACTTGTTATGTGTTATGCTACGACTAAATGGACGTATGTATTAACCAGATTCACCCATACATTAAGGCGTGCTGTATTTTAGAAAAGTAATGTTATGAGATTGGATGAACACAATTTTCTACCACGTGCCATTCTTGTCAATGCGTATAAAAATAATACGAGTCCACTGTTTTGGCTCAATTCAAAATATCCAACAAAGTTGTGTCACTTCAGTCAGACATATTTGTTTTCATTTCATCCAGATGAATATTTATGAATATTGTCATTAAATTGCATCCAACGTAATGTTTTTAGACGTTCTATGAAGGATTATTGCACGTGTTTATTAAGAACGATTGTAGCCATTCGTTTTTGCAAAAGGTAAACATTAATACAAACTTTTTATTTTGGAGTTCAATTTGTATATGAAACGTATCCAATCCGGACTCATGTATAATTGAATCATCATTATATAAATATATTTTATAGCAGGGCAAACAAATGCAATATCGTTTATATAAAATAAAAATGACATTGGCCCAAGTATTGATCCCTGTCGCACACTCGATTTTATAGAAAACATATCAGATTGTATGTTTCAAATTTTTACAACCTGTTTTCTGTCAGTTAAATAAGATGTGAAACATTAAGTTGACTTCTGTGAAAAATTAAGTCTTAAAATCAATCATTTTATCAGTATGCACATGCATCCTCAAATGATATAGTGCTATAGTAGCTGGTGTAATAATACTGCATATTATGATAGTATAGAGATGTTTACGTTGTTGCCTAAAGATCAAATTTCATATTACCAGAGTAAGGGTTAATTTAACCCTTCTTATGTTCAGAAACACGCTACTCTACTCGGCTACTTTTCATATCAATCGTGTCTTCCCCATATATAATTAAGTCATCGAGCGACTTATTCCATATTCAGATGTTGCGCGAAGCAAGTGGCCGTTTTCTTATTTGGTTCACGATACACTGATTTAAAAGTAAAATTGGAAATCATACATGAAAGCTCAAATATGTTTTATCTTTGTTGACTATATTTCACGGTTAATCTAATTGAACTTTTGAAAAAGATTCAGTATCGCACTTATTTGAACTGCGGTCAGATGGAGCGTAAATTGTTTTGTAGCCATTGAAGATAGTAATACATGGCTGTATGAAATAAAGCATATATCGAAAACCCTAGAAACATAGATTGCTGTTTCCTTTACAATAAGGTCAAGAACATGTTAAAACCTGGCCAATCAAATATAAGCTGAACTGTTTAGACAGGAAATTTTTAATTCGAAAATTGGCAGTATTAGCACTTAACTAAAAATAAATCTTGTTTCAACCGTATTCTGATTTATCAAAAAAACTTACAAAATCAAGAATAATAGAACAAAATAACAAATTCATAGTATCAATGATTAAAAATTTATTTGAAATCTGTGAAAGATTTGTTTCAACACTTTGCTGCTTTTTAAGTAAATGACGAACATGAAGGTTATTATAATTGCGATACTGATGATAATGATAAACCGACAGTTACCTTTATTCTTAAGTGTTTTGCTGTGCGTGCCTGTCTGTCTTCGTCTGTGTTGTATAGTCGATTTTGGTCATAATGTAACTGAGGATTATGTTGCTTGTGTTGTGTTGTTGGGTTTGCCTTCTGTATTTTTTGCTGATCATGGCATGTTTTAATATATAGGATCTTTCATGAGTGGTCGTTTTGTATTGAATTTATAAAACGAGTCATCTAAATGAAGAT
>VMBQ01008292.1:0-37983 GCA_007657795.1 Dreissena rostriformis
ATGTCAACTGTTTCAATAGCAGATATAATAGTTCAACCCTATTATTTGTGTGTATCTAATGTTTGTTAGCATATTTCCATGTTCTTTACAATAGACAGTTCTCTATGATCATATGAATATATATGAAAAAAAATACCACAAACTTCTACACCTTGTGAAGTTCACAATTAACCCTTTGCATGCTGGGAAATTTGTCGTCTGTTTAAATGTCGTCTGCTGAATTTCTAAAATTAGCATTTTCTTCAATTTTTTTTTCAAAGAATACTATTAGAATAGCAAACAGTTTGGATCCTGATGAGACGCCACGTTTTGTGGCGTCTCATCTGGATCCAAACTGTTTACAAAGGCCTTCAAAATTCAATTCCTGCACTGAAAGAGTTAAATGTGTTTAGCCAAGTCTTCAAAGCACTTGAACACAATTACTGTCTTTAGTGAAACATATGTCAGGACCTATGAGCAGCGATCTGTGAAAACAGGGTTTAATGTATTTGTGTAAAGTGTCATCCTAGATTAGCCTGTGCAGTCAGTACAAGCTAATCAGGGATGGCACTTTCTGCCTAAACTGGATTTTTGCTAGGAAGAATTTTTTTTTAAACAAAAAATATCATAAAAGCGGAAAATGTCGTCCCTGATTAGTCTGTGCATACTGCAAAGGCTATTCTGGGATGGACACTTTACGCACAGGCATTAAACCCCGTTTTCACATAACGAGGCTCATATTTAATGATGTTTTTGTGGCAAACAGACAACATATTCTCTTGGAGCTGATCAATGGGCTAATCACTGGGTAAATTTTACATTTCTTCCCTGCATCTTTATGAGATCTATTTAGAATGCTAATCACATCAGAATTCTAGATTTAGAAGCCATCCTAAGCCTGGGGTGTGAGGTATAGCGGGGAGACTAGAAGGCAACTATTATAATGACATCTCAGGAGTTTTAATTGATTTCTAGGGGGGCTGGGGTTCTTTTGCTGATTGGAAGGCTTGATATGCGGTCATTAGTATGTCTATGCATTTTAATTCTAACTATTTGTATTGGTTGTTTGCTTTATGCACGACCTTTGAGCAAAAGGAAGTTAACATCAGAAGTATGTTTATATCCCAAACTTCTGTTAGTAGGGCGGCTCTTTCCTTTCCACTTTTTCTGTGATATCCTACCAATGATGTTCATGAGAAGGGTCACTCTGTCCTGTGCCATTTTTATGAGACCTTTTACAGCAGATGTACTGTTAGTAAAGTGGCATTGTCTTTCCACATTTTCCAGTAAACATTGACGGTTGATGTGCTACAATAGTCCCATGACCTTTCAGGCATTGTTTTTGACCTTTGTCCTTGACCTTTCAGACTTACATGGAGGACCACCTGAAGAACAAGGACCGTCTGGATCGTGAGTGGGAGGCTATGTGTGCGTACGAGGCCGACCCCTGCAGCTCCAACGTTGCCACGGAGATGGCCAACGCCCGCAAGAACCGCTACTCCGACGTTCTACCGTGTAAGTGACATGAGACTTTAATTGAACCTCGCTTTGTGAAAAAGGGGTGTAATGCGTAAAGTGTTGTGTCAGATTAGCCCGTACAGTCCGAACATGCTAATCAGGGACAAAACTTTCAGTCTTAACTGGATTTTTGCTGACAAGAGATTCTTTAAACGAAAAAATTCATAAAAGCGGAAAGTGTTTTCCCTGATTAGCCTGTGCTGACTGTGCAGGCTAATCTGAGACTACACTTTACCCACATGCATTAACCCTTTGCATGCTGGGAAATTTGTCGTCTGCTAAAATGTTGTCTGCTAAATTTCTAAAATTAGCATTTTCTTCGATTTTTTTCAAAGAATACTATCAGAATAGCAAACAGTTTGGATCCTGATGAGACGCCACGTTCTGTGGCGTCTCATCTGGATCCAAACTGTTTGCAAAGGCCTTCAAAATCCGGTTCCAGCGCTCAAAGGGTTAATTCTAGATATCTCAGTCATTATCTTGACNCTAACACCAGTGTGGATTGTCGACCCAGGGTTGTTCGAGGAAATTATTATTTGTCACGAAATTTTGAAACTTCATATTTTATGTTCATTCAGCTTTAACTAAAATCGGGAGAATTCTGTGGAAAATTACGGCAATTTGGTAGATTTATGGCTTTGCTATGATGGATAGCTGTGGGTGGGGAAAGGTTTTGATCCGTTGTCATGCTTATAATTAATTATTCACATAGTAAGAATAATGAAACAGTGACAAATTATTTTCAGCTATTTACGGTTCAGTACATTGGGTGGGGAAAGGTTTTGATCCGTTGTCATGCTTATATTTAATTATTCACATAGTAAGAATAATGAAACAGTGACAAATTATTTTCAGCTATTTACGGTTCAGTACATTTTTTTAAAGAATGGTTTTTGCAAATTTTTGTATCTTTTAATGGGCAGATATGCCTATCAAAATTGTCATTTTGTTATTTTCTGTTGACGACAGTATTTTAATGATGGATGTCATTCTGCAGATAATTAAAAAACAAAGTGTTTTTATTGTAAAATTATGGTTTTGTGTTACAGTTTTCTTTTAAATCGTGAAATGTTTACTAGAAATATCTACAGAATTAAAAGAATAAATGAAATGTCCCATTTTTAAAATTTCAGTGACATTCAGACATTTAGAAAAGTAGCTAAGCATGTATTTCTTGAATGCACTTTTGTAAGCCTTAGTACTGAAACATGTTGTGTGATATATTGGTTCACAAGTCTCATATATATTTATCAGGGACTGAGTGTGAAAAATACTGAAGAATCTAACGTAGCAAAAAATAGCAGTCTGATTTCTCACCATGATTTTTGTTTTGCTTTATATTTTACAGCCTGTGTCTTTTGCATTGGGAAAAATAGGGCGATAAACCATGAAAAAGGGGGAAAATTAATCATTATTAACATGATTATAAATAACAGCATTCCAATTTTTTATAAGTGCATGTTTAACTGCATTTTTATATTTATATAATAAAGTGTTACAGAATTATATCGCTGTATAATAAACTCAATAAACCAATTATTGAGTTTATTGAAAAAGTTTGCTGGGAAATTTCAGTCAGATTTTTTGGTGGAAATGTTACTTTTTGACATTGGGAAACAGCCTGAAAGAGGCTTTAATTTTGGGCAAAAAAAAATCACTGCACACTGATGCCTTGTTATATGTCTAGGAAAGGTTAAATACTTTTATCCCATGATCAGACGTGCATTGAATTGAATTGACGGTATAACACCCCATGGAATAAACTAGCCTCTATCCCACCTTGTTGAATAAACCTGTCTCGTGCTATTTTTAGATCATTTGTGGGTTTTTCCAAAAATTGGAGAATCTGAGTTTGTCAACTGCGGAAGAACAAAATCGTCTTAAAATGCGATATTTGAACATTATTAATGTAAAAATGGAAGAAATAATAGGATAAATAGAATATTATGTTGGATAAAGATAAAGTTTATCATGCAAGCCTCGCACTACCATGGTTCTTAGCCTGGCATGATAAACTTGATCTTTATCCAACACTCACATAATATTCTCTATCTATTGAGGCACCAGACAAGTAAATACTTATTTTCAAAGGACTCTTAAACCATCATTTTCCGCAATCAAGTTCATCTTGCAATCATCCAGCAATTACTCAAGTTGCCGCAGCGATATGATTGCTGAAATCCTTCAAGGTAAAAATTACAACTTGTACAAAATTACAGAATATTATTGCAAGATCGTTGCTGAGATCTGTGATTGCAAATTGCACACTCCAAAAGCCGTCAACTTACTTTAATGGTCAGTGTGATTGCTTCGAGGCAAAGAAAGTGAATATTTTTATTGAGAACGTTAGAAGTGAAATGATCGGTTCGAGCAAAATTGTTATGAAAATTGCGTGAATCGTTTTGGCTTCAATCAGGAGCACTTATTCTGTTCCATTAAGGCACCTTTAATGCAGAGCGTGTTAGAGCAATGACCATGTTGGGCTTTCAGAAGTAAATTGGTTGTAAATTGGGCTATTAGTTTTAATGGGGGATGGACAGACGGCTGAGGTTCGGCTATCCCCATGTACTTGCAATATCAAAAAGGTGAAGATTGACTCGAGAGTGTCATGCCTTGCCTTTTCTGTAAGTCTCTGTGAAATTGTGTTATTGTTTGGTTCTTTTGTGATCCAGCTGTTTGAATAGCAATAAAAAAAAGAATGATGCAGATAGAGCTGGAAAGTGCCTAGTTTGACCGTTAATGTAAGCAATTATTCAATATTCCAATTCAAAGAATATTCTTTCTTAGACTTAAGAATCTAACAACCATTTAACCCTTTGAGCGCTGGAACCGGATTTTGAAGGCCTTTGCAAACAGTTTGGATCCAGATGAGACGCCACAGAACGTGGCGTCTCATCAGGATCCAAACTGTTTGCTATTCTGATAGTGGTCTTACAAAAAAAGTGAAGAAAATGATGATTTTAGAAATTTAGCAGACAAAATTTTAGCAGACGACAAATTTCCCAGCATGCAAAGGGTTAATGAATACGGGCCCAGAATTAGAATCCTAGTTGTTCAGAGGACATTGTAGCCATGATTAAAAAATCCATACCATGCTTGGGAGTGTTTGGATTTGCATCCATATTCTCTCTCAAATCCTTGAAACTGATGTTTCAATCCGAGGATGCCTCACAAATGCACGGTTGCCGTGACGATCTCCTCGTTTCCCAGTGTCCATCATTAGAACCCTTCTACCATGCAAATTCACAATTCCGATAAATCTCTTTGTCGATTTGAAAGTCAAATCTGTGACTCCATTAACACAGTGGGTGCTAATGTTCGCTTTTCCGATGGGGGGAAAGGATTATGGGAAGAATTTTTCTTTCCGTTTCAATGATTTTATTCATTTCGTAATATATGTATCAACAATCAATTTACAAAGACATGTACTTGCATAGACTTGTTATGCCCCCGGTAGGGTGGCATATAGCAGTTGAACTATCAGTCCGTCTGTCTGTCTGTCAGTCTGTGTGTCCGTCCGAAAACTTTATCATTTGCTTTAACTTTTGCAATATTGAAGATAGCAACTTGATATTTGGCATGCATGTGTATCTCATGGAGCTGCACATTTTGAGTGGTGAAAGGTCAAGGTCATCCTTCAAGGTCAAAGGTTAAAAAACGAAATCCAAGGGAAGAAATAAGCTTTAAAGGGAGATAATTTTTATACCTGCCAAATGATAACTAGAAATTTTATTTCAAAGCGGCGCAGTAGGGGGGATTGTGTGTCTAACAAACACATCTCTTGTTTTACCATATCTTTTGTGTTTCAACTGTGTTATAACTATCAATACACAATACTAACAAAAAAGGTTCCAGATTTATAACAACACTTAACTATGATGACAGTCAGAGTACAAACAGCATAAAAACCTATTTTGTAACATTTGCTAGTTGCATTAATAATGGACGTAATGAACAAAAATTGATTTTACTCAAAGATTGCATTTTTACAACTTAATCAATTTTAATTTTGAATCCAATAATCAAACTACAAAAAAAAAACATAATCAAGTAAACACATTTTGCAAGTTTCATATATAATGAGAGTTGCTAGGTTAACAGCAGTTTATGGGAAGAATACCCTGTAAAGGCTGATCAAAAAATTATTAACTGTTCATGATGTACTGTGACCCATAATTTAGATAGATGGTCTTCGGGGTTTATAATTTCTGATTTATGCTACATTGAAGATACATATTGTTGGCAATATGTGGGGCTGGTTTTTAAATGGATTTGCTTTTGTATAGGGGAATCGAGTTTATTCCTAAAAAATGGTTGTACTTTCTGAATCTACAAGTTCCTTAGATACAACTATTCATCTGACAGAAAAAGAGCTTTTAATGAATTGGAAAAAACGTGACTTTGAAGGCTAAGAAGCACTAACAATCAAATTTGCATTCACAATAAATAACCTCCATTGGCTATTTCAGTACATTTCTGATTTTGTCGTCTTTGTTTACAATTGTGTTTTCATTAACCCTTTCCCACTCAGAAGCAAATTGATAATGGCTATATGCAACCAGCATAAAACCAGCATATCCCGCAGGCTGTTCAGGTTGAATGCTGTTTGTTGCTTATAAGTTGCTTAGGTTTGGAAAAGTGCATTAAAAAAGGGGTTTATTTAATTAGAAATTTCTTAAAATGGGTCAAAATCCACTCTGTTTCACCACAATTGAGAGTTGTGATGTCCAGTGTCCACTCTGTTTCACCACAATTGAGAGTTGTGATGTCCAGTGTCCACTTTGTTTCACCTCAATTGAGAATTGTGATGTCCATTGTCCACTCTCTTTCACAACAATTGAGAGTTGTGATGTCCAGTGTCCACTCTGTTGTTTCAGATGACCACTCGAGGGTTGTGCTGACCACCAACACCAATGTTTCCGGCTCTGACTACATCAACGCCAGCACCATTGTACGTGCACTGTAACAGTTAGCCCCTCTGTAATAAAAATAGTAGTACAAACGTTAAAACTTGCTACATATTACTACATGCAGTGTTAAGGGCTATTCGGCACTACTGTGGCAAGCTCTGTTCAATGTGTATTTTAAGAATGCTATTTATTTCAATATCACCTCATACAAAATGTAGTCAACAAAAAATACCTCATTTGAATTCCTTTTTTAAGTTACAATTAAGATGAACTTAAGATGTTTTTGGAACATGGCCCCAGTTTTCTTCTGAAAGGTTTTTCTCCCTTGCAGACGGACCATGACCCCCGTAACCCCGCCTATGTGGCCACGCAGGGACCCCTGCCCCACACCGTGGCAGACTTCTGGCAGGTACGGTCAATGCTTCAGTCTTGTACTTTACATGAGCCTTGTTCTGGGAAACCTGGGCTATCTGCATGTGCAGTATGCACAGGCTAATCAGGGACAACACTTTCCGGCTTAAATAGATTTTTGTTTAGAAGAGACTTTCTTTAAACAAAAAAATCCTTGAAAAAACGGAAATTGTCGTCCCTGGGACAACAATTTACGGACATGCATGAAGCCCAGGGGCCGTATTCCAGTAGCTTCTTCAGTTAAAAAATAACTTAAGTTGAAATATTGCGCAATATTTTTTCTTATCTCCGCCATTTTTTCTTTAAACATAAGATTTCACTTAAGTTAAATTCTGGTAACTTCATAAACTTAATAAATTTCTTTACTCTGTGTATTTTTTCTCATATATTTAAAGTTAAGTTAACTTCCTTTAACTCTTAAAGGAATTTCTTAAAGAGAAATACTAAGCGTCTCATGTTTTATTTTTTACATTTCAAATTTAACTTAAGAAATTTATTTAAGAAATTTCTTAACTTAAGTGAAAACTTAAGAAGCTACTGGAATACGGCCCCTGATTTCCAAGAATGAGGCTCACATGTTTCTATGTAAAGTTTTTTTTTAATGTTAAGCTTTATTTTATATGTGTTTATGTAAAGTTTTCCTTTAAATGTGATAATGTGCAGTTTTCCTTAAAAATGTGTTTTACTTTATATAAAGTTTGCTGTGTTTGTGTGATATCTAAAATCATACATTAATTTTCATTTCTAACCATATTGTTGTAAGAGTTCAGATATTTGTAACTAAGTAAGCCTGTGGCAAGCTTACTTAATTCAAGTTTTTGATGGGTTTACTCATAATTGGTTTAAAATGACAATTAGTCTCAGACTTTTGTATCACATGCTTTTATCCTGATCAGAACAAAACAATTTGGTGTTGGTGAATCATAAAGGTCAAGGTCAAATATCAAATATAAGATATCAACTAACACTTTGTCATGAACATATAAACTAACATGGATGGATTTTCATGTAACTTGATAGAAGTGACCAGCATTGTTTGACATGGTGGCACTGGCAAGATCCAGGGTCAAGGTCAAGATCATTATTAAACCCATTTATGCCTAGTGGACTCTCCCATCCTTCTAAATTGGATCAATTTATTTCCAAAATAAGGGATGTCTAGTATATTTATTTCTATATTTAGAATATTTCTTACAGAAATTCCTTTAAGCAAACAGCGCAGACCCTGATGAGATGCCGCATCATGCGGCGTCTCATCTGGGTCTACGCTGTTTGCCAAGGCCTTTTTTCTAGACGCTAGGCATAAATGGGTTAACCTAAAAAACGATATAATTGACAGCATGTGTTTGTGACAAAAGCATCTGTTCTTTATATATATATTGTATTTGTTATTAATAAAATGACATGAAAGCTATTTGTGCTATTAAATGTTTAAACTTTTTTTCAAAGCAGCCTCCTGAACTGACACTCGCAGACAAAAGTACATATTCTAAGAAAATGTTTTATAACTGTGACCTGATATTTGTTTTGGTTTTTGTACATTTGTGGAAAACTGATGAAGTCATGTGGTGTAATCTTGTTTTAAATCACATTTTATTTTAATATACACTCCCATTACATTCTCTGTCGGAATCAGATGAAACCTTTCAACTGCAAGCTTCAAGAAAACCGCATTGGAAGATATAAAAGTATTGATTTGTTTTAAGAGACATTTTGAAACTAGGCTGAAAGATGGACCATCTGATAATTATTTTCATTTTGGATTTCTAAACATGAATTAAGCTAATGTTTTTCTTGGAAAGCTTGGAAATTTGTGCTAGTTTTTCTGACTTAATTAGGCTATAATTGAGTCAGATTTAATGTCAACTGAGAAGATAGAAAACACATGTTTGTTTTCTTTTTTTTTATCAGATATATATTTCTTCAGAAAAAATTATGAACTTATCATACTGAATTATAAGAAAAAAGGTCAGTTTTTATGGGGGAAAAAACAACAACAACAAAAGGGCTTCAAAAATTTGAAAAAAGTAAATTTATCACACACAAAAAATCAGACAAAGAACAAGTTTATATAGAATCTAATAGGGTGTAATGTTGTCAATGTCACTGTGAACTTCACTCAGTGAGTGTGAAGATTGGGTAAAGAGAATACTTAAAGGGACTGTAAACCACGAATGACGAAAAAAGAAAAGTTCTAAAATACCGTATTTTTTACAATTATTAGTTTTTATTATATGCTTTCCTGTGGTTTATAGAGAAATATCAGTGAAATAAAAAACTGGTATTTCACTGTTTCAAACAGTGAAAAATAACGATGTTTTACTGTGAAATGACGTCATTTTTTTGACGAAATGACGTAATTTTTTTAGACAAAAATGACGTCATAATGCCTGCGAAATTCTCCATTTAAACTCTTTAACAATGTAAATAAACGATAAAAAAGCATAAAATAAAAAGAAAATTTGTTGGAATTGGTGGACTATCGATTTTAATTTACTTGTGATCATAGAAAAAATATATTTTCACTCGTGGCTGCGCCACTCGTGCAAATATGATTTTCTATGATTTAGTCTCTAAAAAATTGATTTAGAACGGTAATTTGATTTTATAAGGGACTACAAACGGGTAAAAATGTGCCTTTGAGTTAAATTGTGCCTGGCTCTGTTAAAAGATTGTTCAATGCATATCATAAAGTGTTGTCCCAGATAAGCCTGTGCTGTCTGCATAGGCTAATCAGGGACTACACTTTCCACTTTATATTTTTTTGTTTAAGGAAAGTCTCTAATAAGAAAAAATCCATTTTAAGGGGAAAGTGTCATTCCTGATTAGCCTGTGCGACCTGCACAGTCCAATCTGGGACAACACTTTACGCACATGCATTAAACCCCTTTTTCACAGAGCGAGGCTCAATTTGGTGGGTCCCCATACACATCGAGGGCTGAATGGTAAACTGTTGTATCTCCTTCTTTATTTCATATGAGTTACAACAGTCTTCCGTTCACCCCTCGACATGTCACTGATTGTGTTTCAGATGGTCTGGGAGCAAGGAAGTGTGGTGATAGTGATGCTGACCAAACTGACGGACAACGGCGAGGCTAAATGCCACCGATACTGGCCTGAGGAGGGCAGTGACCTCTACCACATCTATGAGGTACTCGATTGATTGTTCACAACATATAGGCAATAGACATTTGGATGATGACAGTGAAATATCAATATCTTAGTGCACCAGTCTTCATAGATATAATTGTTTTCACAAATGGACCAGTCATTTGTTGATTTCACTGAAATATCACATTTTATTCTCTATATTTAATTCTTCTGCTAAGCTGTTACCACCCACTTTAAATTGTTAAACAAATGTTCTTGGGATGACTTCTGACTACATTTCTTGAAATTTTGTTGTTGGTCTATCAAATTGAAACATAATTGCTAACATGCATTTAATAATATAGTTCAAGGGATGGCAAGATATATTAAAATATTTGAATAGTAAAATTATTTAAATGCTTATTTGGTGTTTGAATATGGTCCTGAATTATTTTATTTTTAAGCATAATAATCAGTCCCCTACCAGTGTAACCGGACTGGTTTACCCCCAGTCTGTCTGTGTTTCCGGACTGGTTTACCCCCAGTCTGTCTGTGTTTCTGGACTGGTTTGCCCCCAGTCTGTCTGTGTTTCCCGACTGGTTTGCCTCCAGTCTGTCTGTGTTTTCAGACTGGTTTACCCCCAGTCTGTCTGTGTTTCCAGACTGGTTTACCCCCAGTCTGTCTGTGTTTCCAGACTGGTTTACCCCCAGTCTGTCTGTGTTTCTGGACTGGTTTGCCCCCAGTCTGTCTGTGTTTGGACTGGTTTACCCCCAGTCTGTCTGTGTTTCCTTGTGTCCATCTGAATGTGGATCCTGAGATAACTTAAAAACTATTAACGATTGTCAAATTTGGGACAATGCAAATGTAACCTTTAAATGCCCGCCTATTTTTGCTACGTCCCCAGGTGCACCTGGTCTCAGAGCACATCTGGTGTGAGGACTACCTGGTGAGGAGCTTCTACCTGAAGAACCTCCAGACCGGCGAGACCCGCACCGTGACCCAGTTCCACTTCCTGACCTGGCCCGACCTCGGCATCCCCACCTCCATCAAGGCTCTCCTGGATTTCCGCAGGTGAGTGCTCACAGGAAAACAAGCATGTGGGTAAAGTGTTGCCCCAGATTAGCCTGTGCAGGCTAATCAGGGGTGACACTTTCCGCTTTTATTGTATCTTTTGTTTAAAGGAAATCTCTTCTAAGCGAAAATCTAGTTTAAGCGGAAAGTGTCGTCCCTGATTAGCCTGTGCAGACTGCAGAGGCTTATCTAGGGCGACACTTTACGCACATGCATTTTGGTTTTATGTACCTCGGCAACCCCACCTCTATCAAGGCTCTCCTTGACTTCTGCAGGTGAGTGAGCATAAGTAGTTCAATTGTGTCGTGTTCTGAGAAAACTGGGCATAATGCTTGTGCATAAAGTGTCTTCCCAGATTAGCCTGTGCAATCAGGGACGACACAGTCATCTGATGGGCTGTAAGAAAATTAGCCACAGTAGCTCAGCATTCAAGTTGGTATTTTTGTTGACTGTTGAGTTTTGAGAATCTGTTGCTAAATGAATGCTTTTTTCTGTTTAAATGATGTAAATATGTGTCAATCCAATAAAATTATGCGTGCAACGAAGACTGTTCCTTTCAAAAAGTATGCTGGACATTTTCAATAGTGTTCTTTTAAAGCTTGCTGGTTATTCACTTGGAATTGAACTAAGTTGTTAGTAATATAACTAACATATTTCCATAGATTTCTTGATAGTTTAACCCTTTGAGCGCTGGAACCGGATTTTGAAGGCCTTTGCAAACAGTTTGGATCCAGATGAGATGCCACAGAACGTGGCGTCTCATCTGGATCCAAACTGTTTGCTATTCTGATAGTATTCTTTGAAAAAAAGTGAAGAAAATGATGATTTTAGAAATTCAGCAGACGACATTTTAGCAGACGACAAATTACCCAGCATGCAAAGGGTTAATGCCATATTATGCTCAAAAATATGTATATTACTGTAAACTTGAAAGCAGATTTATCAGGTTTCATGGCAGAACCGAAGAATGCAGAAAACAATGAGAATTGTAGATACTTTTTCTTGCCGAAAAAAAGCTGCATGGTGAGAAAAAGTACGGAAGAATATTGATTCTTATTAGCCTCACTGGCGGTCTTCTTAGATTTTCCTTTGCAGTATATCCCTCACATTTTCTTATAATGGAAGGTATAGGCGTAATACTGTTTTATCCTCTAATTATATTCATAGCCAGGTTTGTAAAATTCATTAGAACAATGCCCTCAGGCGAGCTTGTTTCGCCTCATGCTATAGTCCGACCAGACGAGTGTATTTTCCATTTAAAAAAATCGTAAAATGCCAGAAAAACAATAAAAAAATCTCAATTCTACATTGTCTTTGTGTTTTCTTTGAAATAAACACCTTGAAAAGCAGACATTTTTCAAGGAAAATGCCAAATTAAAAAGGTGCATATTACAAACCAATCCAGAACTCTCTACTTTTAACGATCCAGACGTAATCAAGAAACAATGTGCAGGGAAATTTGTTTAATCTGGTTTGAACAAATTTGAAACAACTGCTTCTTGCATACTTACTCATCTTCCTGAAAAAGCAAAGGGATGCAACTGCGTTAGAACTGCATTGCGCTCTGAGAAAACGGGGTTAAAAGCATTTGTGCTGACTGCAAAGGCTAATCTGGGACAAAAATTAATGCACATGCATTAAACCCGCTTTTCGCAGCATGAAGCTGTTTTTGTTTACCCCTTTAATTGCTGGAACCGGATTTTGAAGGTTTTTGCAAACAGTTTGGATCCAGATGAGACGCCACAGAACGTGGCGTCTCATCAGGCTCCAAACTGTTTGCTATTCTGATAGTATTTTTTGGAAAAAAAATCGAACAAAATGCAAATTTTAGAAATTTAGCAGACAACATTTTAGCAGACGACAAATTTCCCAGCATGCAAAGGGTTACTGATACATGTATGCAAACAGGCACTTCTTGTCCATCATAAAGTTAAAAGACAATGCAAATTGTCATTTGTCAAAATCATTGTATTTGCTTTCATGTTCAGTTATTTTGTATCTTTTACTGTACAATTCTCAGGAAAACTACAGAAAATGGTCAATAATTTATTATTATTAAAAATCGACTGAATCAACGTGCTGGTAAGCAAACATGTCGCCTTAACCGTTAATTTTCATTTCCTAAAACCATAACATGTTTTTGGTAAAGGAGAGTGCCGATTGCTTTCCCAAGGGCAAGTAAGGATTTGCAATCACAAGTCTAACAGGGTGAACTGCATTTTTGAGGAATTTTAAATCCCTGATGACAAATACAATCTTTGCAAGTCCAGCCTCACAAAATCCATTGATAAATGACTCAGAACTTAACCACATGATGGAATCTCCTATAATTGTTTAATGGTGCCCTATTGGCTTTCCATTGGTCATAATTTGTCACAAAGCATTAATACCTGGTGACCATGGTAACAGATTTGTTACCATGTCAACAGATTTCGCTCTAAAATAATTACTGGTATATACCGGGATCAATGAAAACCTCAAAGACTCTGTTGGAAGGTGTTTCTAAGTAAAAAAAAAACAACATCAGAAAAATTCATTTCCCCCAAAGCAGAAATCTGTTTCTTTTAGTACTTATATGTAGTGTTCTGGCCATAAAAGCATAAGCAATTAAAGAGTTCTTTGTTTTGAATGACTGATACTTGTCTTGTAATGTTATACAAGGAAAATTGGTGAAAATGTCTTGGAAAAAAAGTATTGTATTAATTTGACCAAGTCTTTAAATATAGCTGTCTTAATTATTAATATTGTAATTTAAGTAGTCATTTTTCATGAGATATACAGAAAATAAAGTTTTTTTAGAAACAGAACGATGGGCATAACTGCTAAGTCTTATAGTATACAGTGGCAACATACTTTAGCTGATTTTCTCTACACTAGATCGTCTCTTCACTTGAAATTTCATCCAATCCTGCTTTTTATGCCCCCTTTAAAAAAAGGGGGGTATATTGTATTTGGCCTGTCTGTCTGTCATTGTGTGTGTCTGTCCCAAAACTTGAACCTAGGTTAAAGTTTGGTCATAACTTTTGCAATATTGATCATAGCAACTTGATATTTGGCATGCATGTGTATCTCATGGAGCTGCACATTTTGAGTGGTGAAAGGTCAAGGTCATCCTTCAAGGTCAAAGGTAAAAAAAAANACAGTTTGGATCCTGATGAGACGCCACGTTCTGTGGCGTCTCATCTGGATCCAAACTGTTTGCAAAGGCCTTCAAAATCCGGTTCCAGCGCTCAAAAGGTTAAGGGCAATTGAACCCTCTTGACAGTTAAGGGCTTTATTTATTGCAAATTTATTATCCAAAACTTGGTGATTGTGGATTTATTGGACCCACACAATTAACTAAGGTGCTCAAAAAATTAACAAACTGTAAAAATTGCAAATCAATTTAAAGAGACAATTAATCCTTGTGCTGTATACACATCAATAGAAGTGCTAATTCTGATCATATCTAGTGATCATAGCAAACATAAACTCCTGAGGTGGTGTATTTTTTGTAGAGAGCCATGTTAAATCTGATTATGCAAATGATGTTTAATTACGTGTTGTTTATTGGCATTGCTAATTTATAAGAGCTGTATTGATTTTTTTTAAGTATTCGTATTTAAATTTTCATTTCAGTAATTATAAGCTTAAGAATGTCCAAACCGCAAGTAGAATTGTCAATTGACGACTAAATCAAACTGATCAAAGAGTCACTCAATCGTTTGCATTGATATTGTTTTAATATTGATATATTTTAATTATATAACTTTCGTATTGATAGATAAAATAATAACATTCATTTTTGTGTACTGCAATGTAAATGGTTGATGATAATTGATAAACTCAAAAATGTGTTGAAATTATGTGTTTTTTACACAATGGGAAATGTAGTAAGTCTTGTGTATATCAAAATTCCCCATTAAACTGAAATGCCCTAACCCTTTGCATGCTGGGTAATTTGTCGTCTGCTAAAATGTCGTCTGCTGAATTTCTAAAATTAGCATTTTCTTTGATTTTTTTCAAAGAATACTATCCGAATAGCAAACAGTTTGGATCCTGATGAGACGCCACGTTTTGTGGCGTCTCATCTGGATCCAAACTGTTTGCAAAAACCTTCAAAATTCGGTTCCAGCACTTTAAGGGTTAATAACCAAAATTGTCACATGTCCTTGGAATGTGCGGTTTAGAGGGGTTCCAATATATAAGGTGTGTACATGATATTAATAGGATCAACGTTTGTTGAATTAAATGGGTCACACTTTTACATTGTGAATTGAATTTAATCATTAATTATTAAACTGAATTTCACCACATTATAATACATCATGATGACTGATCACTTGCAACTTGGTAAATAAAATCCATGAAATAAAATGAAAAGCCACTTCTCTGATTGTTAAAAGAATACATTCTCCATGCCTAACGTTCCCCGAGCATTTCTGAAATACCAAAGCATGGACCAAATTCAATAAATTTGATCTTAATATGTCAGACAAGACCAGTTGCGAAAATTGGTGATAAATGAGATACCACAATGGGTAGCAGGCGGACTGTTACTGGCTGACTTCCCTCAGTCGCCAGGTGCATCAATACATCAATAATCCAATAGATCAATAATTATTATTATCTTGGGTGATTCAGAGTGCCTGTTGATAGGACCAACCAGTGTCAAAGTGCCTAAAGTGACTTTAGGGGCCCTGGAATTCTCCCATGATTCTACGGAAACTATGATCAATATCCGCAATATTTGGGGTCGTTGCTACAAGGACCCATCGGTTCTTTGCTGTTAGATTATTTAATGTATTGTTCTGCGGAGTCTGAAATTAAATCAAATTAAAAAGATTTCACGGTAGCTTTTACAGAGTTTTCTCATGTTCTGAGGCTTTGATGTTGGGATATGATTTAATTGCGTCCATAATGAAAGAGTTATCGATCCTTCGGGAATCAACGGATCACTGTGCATGCTTGCAGGGAATGTAATAATGGGAATAGTGCATGGTGATTCAGGGTAGTCAAATCTCTCTACAGTTTTTAGTAAGAATCGTCCCAAAAAAGCATGAGAGTAACAGTAAGTAAATGCTTTCGTTCTAATATATGTATCCCGGAAAAAGCAACTTTTTGAAAAAAAACACTAATCTGCTGGTACAAATAAAGCTGACCCATTTATAATCATTACGCACCGTATCAACCGTTATGATTTTAAGTAAGCTATCATTGGTTGATATAATGGACCAGCATTGTTTGTACCGGGTTGATAAGTGGGTTTTTCTAAACTAGTGCTTTTCCGGGATAAGTCTATTCCTGTAATTTGATTCTCGTATCTTGGTCAAGGTTACATGTATAGATGCCTATTTACCCAAATACAGCAAATGTAACGGTCCTCTGACTTCTTGCTTTCGTCTGCCAGGCTTTATTTTTGTCACTGAATTATTGCAAATAGGAGGAATTCTGATAAAATGCAACTGTCCAAAAGTTAGGAGTTATTAATAATAGAGGATAACCTGTTTGTTAGAAACATAAGAGTTACAAAAAAAAATTATTTTGTCTGAAAGAGGGTGTCCAGAGAGTTACTTGGGGTAATTACTGTAAGTAAAAAATAGTTTTTCATTTATTTATTATAAATTACACTCGGTCTCATATTTGTTCATGTTATTATAATTGCTTGGTAATACAATACAAAATTAAATAAATTAAAATAAATCATACAAACATGTCACTTTTGTTTATTAAAATGTCTTAAGTACTAAACATGTTTCGGCCATAGCCTTCATCAGTTGTACATGAATAGAAACAAATACATAGCATTTTTTTTTTTATAAGTAATACAATACAGACACACACACACAAATCATTGAATCATCTTCTCAGGTCGTATGAAAGGATTTTTGATCAAATTTCAACGGTATAATAACTAAGCTAATTTCACAGGTCGACATGACATGTTACAAGGAGGTGTTGACAGAATAATATTCTCTATAAAGGGGTCCATTGTCATGTCATTTCATTTGGCCGCAAATGTAAAATGTGCAAAAGTAAATCGTGTCACTCTTTATAGTGTTCACTTTTTTCAATGGTTGGCTGCTGGTGTTAAGTCCTATATCATGCTGTTCACAGCAATGATTTTACCCTTTGAGCGCTGGAACCGGATTTTGAAGGCCTTTGCAAACAGTTTGGATCCAGATGAGACGCCACAGAACGTGGCGTCTCATCAGGATCCAAACTGTTTGCTATTTTGATAGTATTCTTTGAAAAAAAATCGAAGAAAATGCTAATTTTAGAAATTTAGCAGACAACATTTTAGCAGACGACAAATTTCCCAGCATGCAAAGGGTTAACGTAGGGTGGGGGTATTTAACAACATAGAATGTTTGTGTGTTAAACTATTGGGAAAATAAACAATACATATCTCACAGATCACCTTTTTGACATGGTGTTGGTATAGCTGTGACTTATGAAATTAATTTCACAGGTATGGTCAGCATTGTTCATATGTACCGCACCTGCATTAATTAACAATACCTCAGAGTTATTAGGGTTGGCTGCAAACACCCAATAACAAATTATAATTAAAGGGAATACCTGTATTGCTTATTTTGCAAAGCATTATGTATTTGAGTAATTTATACTTATTTATCACAATTGGGTTATTGTACCAAATCTTTTTATTATAGAGTATGTTTGAATCCTTCCTTTAACATATATATATATATATATATATATTACAATTGCAAAAGATGTTGCTGTAATTGATGAAATAAAATAGATAACAGAATATTCATATGAAATACAGTTATGGTATTATGTAACTTGTGAAACAAAAGCACACACAACACTATGAATTCAGGAAACGATTCAAGAAAGGGTTAGATATTTAGTTGTAGGTTTCTGGCACCTTATTTATTACATTGTAGGAATCAGTTGTTAATGTTTTTCAACCAGCATGAAATAGCACCACAAACATCGTATTGGCAGTGCGATGCATAAACGGAGCAGGGCACCACATTGCCGCTGCAAGGTCGAACCCTGCCTCTATATACTATGCCCTTGCTTTGATCTAATCACATTATTATAACGGAAATTCTATCTGAAGTTTCAATAAATTTATTCAATCGTCACTTCGAAACTAGTTTTATTATTTATAAGAACAAAGTTTTAAATGCATAGTTTATGAAATATATACTTATTTAACAATTTTTGCTGCATTGAAAATATGCCACAGGGATAATTTGACCGCAAGTGCTTTAAGTGTCCTTCCACAAATTATCACCCTGCCCTTTTCAAATCCTGGCTGCAGCACTATATAGTAAAGGAATGTGTTTGTCTTCTTTGAAACCATTATAATAAATATATTTTGTATCAGTGTATTAAACAAATAGTGTGTGGTATGTCTTTGATTAGTTTAAATAATGTATCTGAAAACTAACATATTTATGAATCATGCATAGCTTAAATATAATCCTACTAATTAAAAGTTTGTGGGATATAATCCACTTTTAAGCATTATCAATAAACTGTAGCATTGAAACAAATGAAGCATGTTGATTTCAGTGATAGCTATCTGCCTCCGGGTACGTTTTGTAGTGTTTCCATTAACATTAGAAGTCACCCAGACAATGTCATTGAGCAAAATCAATAGGCAAGCTATCGGAGCACCTGCGGCACTGCTGCCAATTAATTTCCTACCAAAATCATGGCAATTATAATCATGATTATTGATTATTGGCCATGTGTCAACAGCCATTGGTGTGGCATTGTCAAAATCATGTGTTATGACAATAGCATCACATTGCTGTTCTCACAAGACAGAATTCTCGCAGTGCCTTAAAAATCAGATGCTCAGAGACAAAGGTCGCTATGGCGATTTGGGTGAAGATAAAAACATTGATTTTTTAAATGTGTGACGTTGTGACTAGGAACCTCTATGGGGAGGGATAAAATTGGGATTTTAGCGATTAGTTGAGTTTGATAGACTCAGTCTGTGACACAGTCTCTTAGACATTTCTCTTGCATTCGCTGTCAGATCGCAGTGCTGGAAACACGGTTATTGCTAAAAGGGAATTTCAGTTAGCCTCACTGTGGAAAAAATGAGAGACAACATTTTTCTAAGAGCATATTGCAATGTTATTCATATTATCTTGGGGATTTGTGCCAAATCAGGTTTGTGAACAATATTTTATGATGATATACATATGCTTGTATATGTATGTTAGCAATAACTATTTCATCTGTTAATCATATAGTTTTATTGAGTTATAAATATTTAAAAAAAAAACTCTTAATTAAGATGAATTGAAAGCATTTAGTCAATAGATCTTTTTAAACATGTTAATTTAAATATATATTTTTTGCCATTTAAATATATTATAGTATAAGTATTTAAAATTAATAATGAAACAAAAGCAAATATTGATATTTTTTTATTTTTTTTAATTTGATAGTAAACTAAAATAACATTGGTAAATATGTTTGAGCAATATTCATATAAAAATGTAATAAACTATTATTACTTAGATTTTATATTATGTAATTTATTTAAAATACTGAATAATATAAAACAGACAATAATTTGCAATTTTACTATAAGTAAATGCAGGGCCCTCTGGCCATCAGGGGAAGCTACCCACATCCCTCTTGAGAGGGAATTTTCGCGCGGTTTCTCTTTTATTGGGGATTTTTTTTAATTAATATATTTGTACATGTTTGCACAATATTCATTTCTTTTTTTTTAGAAATAAGTATATTTGACACTCAAATTAGACTTAATTTGAATGATTAAATCATTAATTACATTAAAATTCCCAATTGAAGTTTTCCACAAAAAAAGCAAAATGTTTCTAGGGGGTAATTTTCCAAAAAATAGGGGAAAAAAGTATACATTTTTATGGGGGAAGCCACCGATATTTGGTGGTCAAAAATGCAGATCGAAGGTCCTGAAATGAATACTGATATTTAGAAGTATAATTATTTAGCTAATTAGTAAAGTGTTTGAAATTACATGTATTATTTATTATTTACTGAATTGATTTATGCTTTGATTGCCGAACAGTGTAAACACTCGATCAGGTTAAATTATAAACAAACAGTAAAATTTTGTATAATTCTCTTTGAACTGCATGATGATTTTAGGAAAATTGTGGTTAAGTGCTTGCTTGCCTAATTAGGAAATATTTGTAAAATACCAGCATGAAAAGATTTCCTATCAATCATTTCAGATCTTTTTTCAGCGAAAATGTGGAAAGAGAAAATCATGATTTTTTTTATAAAATAAATGTTTTAAAAATAAATTGTGAAATTTCCCATTAATAGTTCAATCAATGAGAAACTCCCATAATTAGTCCATTCAATAAGAAATTTCCCATAATTAATGCAAAAAAATAAGAAACTTCCCAAAACTTGTCCAATCAATGAGAAAATTTCATAATTAATTAGTCCAATCAATGAGAAACTTTCATAATTAGTCCAATCAATGAGAAACTTTCATAATTAGTCCAATCAATGAGAAACTTCCATAATAAGTCCAATCAATGAGAAACTTCCATAACTAGTCCAATCAATGAGAAACTTCCATAATGAGTCCAATCAATGAGAAACTTCCCATAATTAGTCCAATCAATGATATAGACTGAATTATTGTGAAAATTGTTTCAAAAACTGAAAGCAGCCGTCACAATTTTTAGACTTTCATGGAAGGGCAGACTGGAAAAGTGGCTTTGTATCTACACGTACCATCCATAAAATGCAAATCAGAATTATAAACATGTACATCTAATAAACACTGCTACATATTATTTTAGGGAATTTTAATATTTACAATAACACAAAAAATAATATGTCATTAAAATATTATGTCATAATAATAGGGAGGATAATAATGATAGGTAATTACATGTATAATACAATACAAGAATAATAATTACACCGATCCCCTATTCTTGAACTTTATTTTAATCGCCCATGACAACATGTTTCAAGAAAACTTAAAATAGACACTCAAATGGTGAGCAGACAAGATACTAAGAGCTTGCCAATGACATTGGGAAGCCTTTTAATGGCTCAGATGACATAGTGAATTGGGACCTCATGCTTGGATTTGACCCCATGATTAGGAATCAGACCTGTTGATTTGTTAACCCTTTGCATGCTGGGAAATTTGTCGTCTGCTAAAATGTTGTCTGCTGAATTTCTAAAATTAGCATTTTCTTTGATTTTCTTTCAAAGAATACTATCAGAATAGCAAACAGTTTGGATCCAGATGAGACGCCACATTCTGTGGCGTCTCATCTGGATCCGAACTGTTTGCAAAGGCCTTCAAAATTCGGTTCCAGCACTGAAAGAGTTTAGATATGGGAATGTTTGTTGGCAAAATATATAAGTGGATGTTGAAAACCAGGGCTATATGGGTGAGCAGTTTATTGTACATGAACTAAAGAACAACAAGAAAGCTGTTGACAGAATTGTTAAGAAAAATTTGCATGTTAAAAGTACAATGAATTGGAACATAATGGATAACAAAATATTTAAGCTGATGTTGATGAGGGGGATTGTATGGAAATGTAATTTGGAAGTCACAAACTCCAAAAGCAAACTCACTAAAATATGTTGAAAGAAATGTCTTTAACATTATGATAATGCTTGGGACAAGATTGGAATAAACCGAGTAAAATGGAAATGTTCAGGACCAGAAAGGAATACCGGTACATTGTTTGTACACAGAGGAATATGGGAATTCACTCGAAAAGAAAGGAAATACACAGAAAGGTATGGTAACACACAAGACAATTAGATTGGAATTGACAGAGCTATATGGGAATGAACAGGGCAACATGCAAAGTATACAGTAAGGTATGGCAATTTCATAGGACAAGAAATACCCAGAACAATATGGGAATTTCACAGATTAAGATGGTACAAGGGCATTTTGCAGGACAAGATAGGACTTTACAGAGCTCTTTGGGCATTTTGCTTGACAAGATGGGAATATACAAAGCAATTTGGGCATTTTGATGGACAAGATGGGAATATACAGAGGGAATATACAGAGGGAATGCGCAGGACAAGATGGGATATACAGAACAATTTGGGCATTTTCCAGGAAAAGATGGGAATATACAGAGCAATTTGGGAATGCGCAGGACAAGATGGGAATAAACAGAGAAATTTTGGAATTCGTATGACATGTTGGGAATATACAAAGCAAGTTGGGCATTTTCCAGGAAAAGATGGGAATATACAGAGCAATTTGGGAATGCACAGGACAAGATGGGACTATTATACAGCGCAATTAGGGAATGCACAGAACAAGATGGGAATATACAGAGCAATTTGGGAATGCACAGGAAAAGATGGAAATATACAGAGCAATTTGGGAATGCACAGGACAAGTTGGCAATATACAAAGCAATTTGGGCATGCACAGGATAAGAAAGAAATATAAGGACAAATTTTGGCAGCACCCAGGTCAGGGTGGGAATACACACTACAGTACGAAAAAAAAAGGAATACACAAATCAAAATTTAAAGAAGGAAGAATGACATGGGAAGAACAGAACAGCTTGAGAATGTTATGAAACAAAAATGGTGAGAAGGACACATATACAGAATGGAAACATTCTGAATGAAATAGGAATACATGAGATGGTGTAAGCACACAAAGTGGTCGCAAACTTTTCAAAATGGTAAGTTTTCTTATGGCACCAGTTTGAAAGACAATAGAAAGCATTGGACCCTGCAATAAACAGCTGTTTGAAATTGAAATACATAGTGTTGATGTTGTGTGTAATGTAATCCAAACATGTTTGGCTCAGGCTAGTTTTGTTCATATTGTTGTGACAGTTGTTGGTGTTGTTTAGTGTCCCAAATAAGCACCAGAGTATTTTGGTAACAAAATATGACATGAAATCAAAACTGAATGTACAAACAATGGAATCCTACCCCATATGCAACAATATTTCATAGTTCTCCGAAATTTCAATTGAAGCAGAATCCTGCTTTTTGATTTTACCAAGCATTACCAAGAAGCCAAGAACTCCAAAATGTATTTTTTATCAAACAAATTGTGTTTTTTTTCATTGTATTTCACTTCTTAAGTTAATGCAAAACATCATTTGCAAAGCAGAGCATAGCATTTTAAAATATGCAGAAATAAAATAACTCCATTTCAGTAGTTTGCCGCCTGAAAGTTTTATTTGACCCCTGAAAATGTCAAGCAAGGTGTCATTTGACTCATTGCTTTTTAAATCTATTGAAATCCCTGGTTCTGATTATGAGATAACCCTGTCCATTACCTTTTCGAGGGTTAAGTGGTAGACTGTTGTATCTCAAATAGAAATGTTATGCGGATACAACAGTTTGGTACTCAACCCTCGTTTTGTTGTCATGATTTTGTGAACAGAGATTTCCCATTATTTAACTCCCACAGAGTGATGTTCAGAGAGTTGAATTTGCTTGTTGAAAGCCATTATCTCATATTGGGATTGCCGTTTTGAAATTAGCCAAACAATAGATTTGAAAGCTCCATGTTATAAGCCATGTAAACTTGTGAGGCTTGTGATGGGAAAACCAGGGTAAATGGATATTCATCCAGTTTTGTCTTCGATCAGCCTGTACAGACTGCACAGGTGGATCCACCATGTCACTTACTGCCCACAGTGAGTTGATCCACGATGTCACTTTCTTCCCACAGTGTGTTGATAATTAACAGCGATTTGCCTGAAACGGAACATACTATAAAAGCCTACGAGTGTTTCTGTCTGTTCACAGGCTGATCAAAGACAGCACTTAACACACATGCATTAAGTCTGGTTCCCTGATCAAAGACAGCACTTAACACACATGCATTAAGTCTGGTTCCCTGATCAAAGACTGCACTTAACACACATGCATTAAGTCTGGTTCCCTAATCAAAGACAGCACTTAACACACATGCATTAAGTCTGGTTCCCTCATGACAAGCTTCAGATCAGAGATCCAGATAAGATGCGTACTTGCGTAAATTACTAATGTAAAATTTCCAAATACGCATGAATTCTACTTTTGATGAGTGAAAAAATCATCATAAAAATTGGCATACGCATTTTATGCAATTATCGGTTGGACCAACAGTGCCCTATTTCGGATTATTTGATCAGCCATTTCAAATGCATGTTTATGTAAACAAGAGTAGATGTTCTTTATTATTAATACATGTTTTCTGCATGTTCATGTATAAAAAAATATAAAATACAAAATCAAAGACTTTTGCGGGAGTATTTTAAATACTCCCGCAAAAGTCTTTGATTTTGTATTTTACTCATCAGCTAAAAAAAGTCATGAGTGAAATACTCTTTATCTTAACCCTTTGCATGCTGGGATATTTGTCGTCTGCTATAATGTCGTCTGCTGAATTTCTAATTAGCATTTTCTTTGATTTGTTTTCAAAGAATACTATCAGATTAGCAAACAGTTTTGATCCTGATGAGACGCCACGTTCTGTGGCGTCTCATCTGGATCCAAACTGTTTGCAAAAACCTTCAAAATCCGGTTCCAGCACTCAAAGGGTTAAAAAATTATCTGGAGCTCTGCCTCAGATGTTATTTGCTCTGATTTACATAGTATTGTGGAAGGTGTTCATTGTTTTATTGTTGAAGAACAGTATACCCGAGTATACCAGATATGATACTATTACTTTTTGAAACCATGGCAACTGACCTGACCTTGTAGCTATGGTGATAGTGCAGTATTGTGATGTTGCATAACTCTGGTGATAGTGCAGTATTGTGATGTTGCATGCATTGTTGTCAACTTACCATTATGAACTGTTGTGACTCCTTTCCCTTTACCCCATACCATTCCCCAACCTTCAAACTTAATTTTCAAACACAGGATGTATTTTATTGCATTGCAAAATTCCCAGATAAAACAAACATAATTCTTGCGCATGTATTTCAGTGTTTTTGACATAAAGTAAAGTAACCAAATGATCTTTTATTTGCTTCTCTATTTAATTTAACAGTACTGATATTGATTATTGTTTCTATTGTTCAGGAAAGTTTTTTTAATTACCTTTTTAAACATTGCATGAGTTGTTCCTTTATTAATGCATGATTGATAATTATTTTCATTAATTTTCTAATAACTGTTGTGTTTTCATTATTTTACTAATGCAAGAAAGATAATTCTTGGAGAGGATTTTCTTTTAAACATGCTGCATGATCTCCCTTTTTGAACAGCATCATCTCTCCATTCTTACCTCCCTTTGAAGAAGGAAATACAACAGTGCCATGATGAGTTGGCTCCCTTGAATGCTTCAGCACACATACGGGCTCCATGACAGCTTTTGTGATTTGGCAATTGTTTGTTCAGCAAATTGCATAGTCACAAAAGTGATCATGTGGCGCATGTACTCGCCTATTACGCAACTAACCTGTCACCGTTCACAGCAATACAGCCTTTAGCTTTCACTAACGTCCATGTTTGATCACCTGACGCATTTCAGCATTTCACCTGCGTTATAAACTGCGTTATAAACGCTTTAGCTGATGCAATTCATGGTAGCACCCGACCGCTTCAGCGTTTCATCTGTGGTATTGGACGTCTTACCTGATGAAGTCGATACTTGCTACTGACGCAATTTTGCTTTCGGAACATCACAGACACAGTTCAGTGTTTTACCCGACGCTTACCAGTGTCGGTGCACCTGGTGCAATTCTTTGTCAAGTTTGAAGACAAGGAATTCCTTCACCATGGAAATGTATTGAGAACAAGTTGTTGTGAGTTACAGTTCAAAATAAATTCAGCCATTTAAAAAAAAAAATGTTCTGTCAATAAGCACAATGAAAGAAACATTTAACCCTTTGCATGCTGGGTAATTTGTCTTCTGCTAAAATGTCGTCTGCTGAATTTCTAAAATAAGCATTTTCTTCGATTTTTTTCAAAGAATACTATCAGAATAGCAAACAGTTTGGATCCTGATGAGACGCCACGTTCTGTGGCGTCTCATCTGGATCCAAACTGTTTGCAAAGGCCTCCAAAATCCGGTTCCGGCGCTCAAAGGGTTAATTGAGCAGGCTGTTCTGTGGCTACGCTGACTGCATATGGCAACAGATCCATTCTTTCATGATGCAGGTCAATTGTCTTCCTGCCATGAGCCGAACTTAGGACAGAAATCAAGTGTAAAGGTGTCAAAACTGGCTGACCCTTAATTGCATGGGTTGACAATATAATAGACAAACGTCTTACTTTGCCTCGCATAACTAGAAAGCTCTCAAAGACCACACCTCTTCCAATAACGTACTTAAAAATTAAACCTTCGCTGATTGTGTACTTCTTTTGCCAAACCAATGATTATTTCCCTTGTCATCGTAATATCAAAAAACAAAAGACAAATAAAATAATAATTCTGAAACCAGATCATGAGCTGGTCAAATTATTTTTTTTTGTTTTCTGGCCTCTTTTTACCTTTCTTCGAAAACATTATGCGAGTTTGTTACTAAATGTCTGTTTAAATTTGATTGATTTGCCGGATGCAAAAGAATCTGTCGCTGAAAATGTATATTATGGGAAAAATATAACATACCATATATTTCCCAATTAACATAACCTGTGGTGGCATATTTTGTTCTGTTTATATAATTAGAAAAACATTATAACAAGTGTGTATTTTCATTGAGAGTTAAATCAAAATGATGTATTAATTAGGAATGGAAGTTTGCATATTTTATTTTATTTTGAATGGGAAGGGCGGGGGGGGGGGACTATTTATAAGGGTTAGGGCGTTTATAGTGGAATAAACAGTCGATAATTCAATTTCACATTTGTGTATTTTATTTTATTTTGAATGGGAAGGGTGGGGCAGGGGGGCATTTATTAGGGTTAGGGCGTTTATAATGGAATAAGCAGTAGATAATTCAGTGTGACATTTGTGTATTTGCAGGAAGGTGAACAAGTCCTACAGGGGCAGATCCTGTCCCATCCTGGTGCACTGCAGGTGAGCAACAAGTATCAATTGGTTATGCTTAACCCATTTATGCCTAGTGGACTCTCCCATCCTTCTAAATTGTATCAATTTATTTCCAAAATTAGGGATGTCTAGTATGTTTATTTCTATATTTAGAATATTTCTTACAGAAATTCCTTTTCGCATCATGCGGCGTCTCATCTGGGTCTACGCTGTTTGCCAAGGCGTTTTTTCTAGACGCTAGGCATAAATGGGTTTACCCTTTCCCACTCAGAAGCAAAGTTAAAATGGCTATATGCAACCAGCATAAAACCAGAACAGCCTGCGAGTCACTCGCAGTCTGTTCAGGTTTTATGTTGTTTGCTGCTCATCAGTGTCTTAGGGTTGGAAATGAAGCCTTTAAAACTTTAATCTATTAAGAAAGGTCCTCATTTTTGTTATTTTTTTTTCTAAGGGTCTACAAACGTGTCAAAATGAGTATCTGAGTGGTAATTAATTAGGGAAATAAGAGAAATATGATGGAAATAGAAATGATATTTTACTATAAAATGCTTTCTGATTGAATACAGTAAATGAAAAGTAGCGCCAGCTTAAGATTGCTGAAAGATGACATTATTTTGACATAATGATGCGAAAAAGTCCCACGAAAGTATTCAAAGTTGTTCAAATGTAAAAAATGTTGATAATAAACCATAAAATAATCTTCACATTTGTTAATTTAAGGAAAATTTGTTAAATTCAGTGTTATAATGAATTAGATTTCAATGATTATCAAAGGCAAAATATTAGAACAAAAATCTATTTGTTAGAGGACAGACTAAACAGCAAAACTTTTGGTTATTAATATGTTCGTGTTCTGAGAAAACTGGGCAAAATACTTGTGCGTAAATTGTCATCCCAGATTAGCCTGTGCAGTCCGCACAGGCTTATCAGGGACGACAATTTCTGCTTTTATGGAAGTTTTGGTTTAAATGATGTCTCTTCTAAGCGAAAATCCAGTTTAGGCGGAAAGTGTCAGTTTTCTCAGAACACGACACAATATGTTCTATGCATTAAACACTTAAAACCCCGAAAAATTGCTACAAAAGGTATTTGAACTGATCCTGGTAGGGTAGAAGGTATTTTATAACATATCAAAAGTTTACTGAAATCGGACTTCCGGAAAGTTTTTTTTTTCAAAATGGCCACCAAAACCTATTTAATGAGTTGTTGTATGTTTCAGTGATGGCTGTGGACGCACTGGAACCTATTGTCTTATTGACATGGTCCTCAACAGGATGGCTAAAGGTGGGTAACTCTTATACACATATCATCACTTCTTAACCCTCTTCCGCTCAGAAGCAAAGTAAAAATGGCTTTTGCAACCAGCATAAAACCAGAACAGTCTGCAAGTAACTCGCAGGTTGTTCAAGTTTTAGGATGTTTGCTGCTCATCAGTATCTTAGGGTTGGAAATGAAGCGTTAAGAACTTGAATCTAGTAAGAAAGGTCTTTAATTTCATTAGATTTTCTAAAGGACTACAAATGAGTCAAAATTTGTATTTATGGGGTAAAGCATTAAGGCAAATAACTTTACTGATTGTTACAATCACATTTTCACATAAACATGATTACTATGATTTTAACTCCTAGGGAAACTGCTTTTATGTTGGTGTATACGATTTGTCAACAATTAATTTTCTCATACACTGAAATCACACAAATATGAAAATTGAACTTAAAATCAAACTAAATGTGTCATGTGTAATATGAACACATCAAATTGTATTGGTTATTTCCCAATATTGTTTGAGTACGATGTTCAGAGTTTTTGTGATTTCCCAGTATTTTTTAATTCCAATTAACAGGGTATTTGAGATTCCCCTTTATTGTTGGATACCAGTCCATTGGGATTTCCCTATATTGTTTGAGTCCAATGGACATGGATGAGTTTTTGACTGGAACACAAAAAGTGCATTACTTTTAATATAACTTTAATTTTGGATTTGTCTGAAATAAGTTCTTCTTAACTTTATGTCTAGTTTATTATTCATAGATGATTTTAATCTGTTGAGATGGTGTATAGTCATTATAAGTCTGATGCTAGAGAGAATGTGCTGAAATGTTAGTATACAGACTAAGACTAATGTATGACCTGCTTCAAGTGGGCTGTAGGACATATCTGAGTAGTGTAGCTCTAGATATGACCTGCTTCAAGTGGGCTGTAGGACATATCTTAGTAGTGTAGCTCTAGATATGACCTGCTTCAAGTGGGCTGTAGGACATATCTTAGTAGTGTAGCTCTAGATATGACCTGCTTCAAGTGGGCTGTAGGACATATCTGAGTAGTGTAGCTCTAGATATGACCTGCTTCAAGTGGGCTGTAGGACATATCTGAGTAGTGTAGCTCTAGATATGACCTGCTTCAAGTGGGCTGTAGGACATATCTGAGTAGTGTAGCTCTAGATATGACCTGCTTCAAGTGGGCTGTAGGACATATCTGAGTAGTGTAGCTCTAGATATGACCTGCTTCAAGTGGGCTGTAGGACATATCTGAGTAGTGTAGCTCTAGATATGACCTGCTTCAAGTGGGCTGTAGGACATATCTGAGTAGTGTAGCTCTAGATATGACCTGCTTCAAGTGGGCTGTAGGACATATCTGAGTAGTGTAGCTCTAGATATGACCTGCTTCAAGTGGGCTGTAGGACATATCTGAGTAGTGTAGCTCTAGATATGACCTGCTTCAAGTGGGCTGTAGGACATATCTGAGTAGTGTAGCTCTAGATATGACCTGCTTCAAGTGGGCTGTAGGACATATCTGAGTAGTGTAGCTCTAGATATGACCTGCTTCAAGTGGGCTGTAGGACATATCTGAGTAGTGTAGCTCTAGATATGACCTGCTTCAAGTGGGCTGTAGGACATATCTGAGTAGTGTAGCTCTAGATATGACCTGCTTCAAGTGGGCTGTAGGACATATCTGAGTAGTGTAGCTCTAGATATGACCTGCTTCAAGTGGGCTGTAGGACATATCTGAGTAGTGTAGCTCTAGATATGACCTGCTTCAAGTGGGCTGTAGGACATATCTGAGTAGTGTAGCTCTAGATATGACCTGCTTCAAGTGGGCTGTAGGACATATCTGAGTAGTGTAGCTCTAGATATGACCTGCTTCAAGTGGGCTGTAGGACATATCTGAGTAGTGTAGCTCTAGATATGACCTGCTTCAAGTGGGCTGTAGGACATATCTGAGTAGTGTAGCTCTAGATATGACCTGCTTCAAGTGGGCTGTAGGACATATCTGAGTAGTGTAGCTCTAGATATGACCTGCTTCAAGTGGGCTGTAGGACATATCTGAGTAGTGTAGCTCTAGATATGACCTGCTTCAAGTGGGCTGTAGGACATATCTGAGTAGTGTAGCTCTAGATATGACCTGCTTCAAGTGGGCTGTAGGACATATCTGAGTAGTGTAGCTCTAGATATGACCTGCTTCAAGTGGGCTGTAGGACATATTTGAGTAATGTAGCTCTAGATATGACCTGCTTCAAGTGGGCTGTAGGACATATCTGAGTAGTGTAGCTCTAGATATGACCTGCTTCAAGTGGGCTGTAGGACATATTTGAGTAATGTAGCTCTAGATATGACCTGCTTCAAGTGGGCTGTAGGACATATCTGAGTAGTGTAGCTCTAGATATGACCTGCTTCAAGTGGGCTGTAGGACATATTTGAGTAATGTAGCTCTAGATATGACCTGCTTCAAGTGGGCTGTAGGACATATCTGAGTAGTGTAGCTCTAGATATGACCTGCTTCAAGTGGGCTGTAGGACATATTTGAGTAATGTAGCTCTAGATATGACCTGCTTCAAGTGGGCTGTAGGACATATCTGAGTAGTGTAGCTCTAGATATGACCTGCTTCAAGTGGGCTGTAGGACATATTTGAGTAATGTAGCTCTAGATATGACCTGCTTCAAGTGGGCTGTAGGACATATCTGAGTAGTGTAGCTCTAGATATGACCTGCTTCAAGTGGGCTGTAGGACATATTTGAGTAATGTAGCTCTAGATATGACCTGCTTCAAGTGGGCTGTAGGACATATCTGAGTAGTGTAGCTCTAGATATGACCTGCTTCAAGTGGGCTGTAGGACATATTTGAGTAATGTAGCTCTAGATATGACCTGCTTCAAGTGGGCTGTAGGACATATCTGAGTAGTGTAGCTCTAGATATGACCTGCTTCAAGTGGGCTGTAGGACATATTTGAGTAATGTAGCTCTAGATATGACCTGCTTCAAGTGGGCTGTAGGACATATCTGAGTAGTGTAGCTCTAGATATGACCTGCTTCAAGTGGGCTGTAGGACATATTTGAGTAATGTAGCTCTAGATATGACCTGCTTCAAGTGGGCTGTAGGACATATCTGAGTAGTGTAGCTCTAGATATGACCTGCTTCAAGTGGGCTGTAGGACATATTTGAGTAATGTAGCTCTAGATATGACCTGCTTCAAGTGGGCTGTAGGACATATCTGAGTAGTGTAGCTCTAGATATGACCTGCTTCAAGTGGGCTGTAGGACATATTTGAGTAATGTAGCTCTAGATATGACCTGCTTCAAGTGGGCTGTAGGACATATCTGAGTAGTGTAGCTCTAGATATGACCTGCTTCAAGTGGGCTGTAGGACATATTTGAGTAATGTAGCTCTAGATATGACCTGCTTCAAGTGGGCTGTAGGACATATCTGAGTAGTGTAGCTCTAGATATGACCTGCTTCAAGTGGGCTGTAGGACATATTTGAGTAATGTAGCTCTAGATATGACCTGCTTCAAGTGGGCTGTAGGACATATCTGAGTAGTGTAGCTCTAGATATGACCTGCTTCAAGTGGGCTGTAGGACATATTTGAGTAATGTAGCTCTAGATATGACCTGCTTCAAGTGGGCTGTAGGACATATCTGAGTAGTGTAGCTCTAGATATGACCTGCTTCAAGTGGGCTGTAGGACATATTTGAGTAATGTAGCTCTAGATATGACCTGCTTCAAGTGGGCTGTAGGACATATCTGAGTAGTGTAGCTCTAGATATGACCTGCTTCAAGTGGGCTGTAGGACATATTTGAGTAATGTAGCTCTAGATATGACCTGCTTCAAGTGGGCTGTAGGACATATCTGAGTAGTGTAGCTCTAGATATGACCTGCTTCAAGTGGGCTGTAGGACATATTTGAGTAATGTAGCTCTAGATATGACCTGCTTCAAGTGGGCTGTAGGACATATCTGAGTAGTGTAGCTCTAGATATGACCTGCTTCAAGTGGGCTGTAGGACATATTTGAGTAATGTAGCTCTAGATATGACCTGCTTCAAGTGGGCTGTAGGACATATCTGAGTAGTGTAGCTCTAGATATGACCTGCTTCAAGTGGGCTGTAGGACATATTTGAGTAATGTAGCTCTAGATATGACCTGCTTCAAGTGGGCTGTAGGACATATCTGAGTAGTGTAGCTCTAGATATGACCTGCTTCAAGTGGGCTGTAGGACATATTTGAGTAATGTAGCTCTAGATATGACCTGCTTCAAGTGGGCTGTAGGACATATCTGAGTAGTGTAGCTCTAGATATGACCTGCTTCAAGTGGGCTGTAGGACATATTTGAGTAATGTAGCTCTAGATATGACCTGCTTCAAGTGGGCTGTAGGACATATCTGAGTAGTGTAGCTCTAGATATGACCTGCTTCAAGTGGGCTGTAGGACATATTTGAGTAATGTAGCTCTAGATATGACCTGCTTCAAGTGGGCTGTAGGACATATCTGAGTAGTGTAGCTCTAGATATGACCTGCTTCAAGTGGGCTGTAGGACATATTTGAGTAATGTAGCTCTAGATATGACCTGCTTCAAGTGGGCTGTAGGACATATCTGAGTAGTGTAGCTCTAGATATGACCTGCTTCAAGTGGGCTGTAGGACATATTTGAGTNAAAACTAAGGTAGGGTCAGCATGGTGAAAACTAAGGTAGGGTCAGCATGGTGAAAACTAAGGTAGGGTCAGCATGGGGAAAACTTAGGTAGGGTCAGCATGGGGAAAACTAAGGTAGGGTCAGCATGGGGAAAACTAAGGTAGGGTCATCATGGGGAAAACTAAGGTAGGGTCATCATGGGGAAAACTAAGGTAGGGTCAGCATGGGGGAAAACTAAGGTATGGTCAGCATTGTGAAAACTAAGGTAGGGTCAGCATGGTGAAAACTAAGGTAGGGTAAGCATGGTAAACTAAGGTAGGGTCAGCATGGGGAAAACTAAGGTAGGGTCAGCATGGGGAAAACTAAGGTAGGGTCATCATGGTGAAAACTAAGGTAGGGTCAGTATGGGGAAAACTAAGGAAGGGTCAGCATGGGGAAAACTAAGGTTGGGTCAGCATGGTGAAAACTAAGGTGAGGTCACCATGTTGAAAACTAAGGTAGGGTCAGCATGGTGAAAACAAAGGTAGGGTCAGCATGGTGAAAACTAAGGTAGGGTCAGTGTGGGGAAAACTAAGGTATGGTCAGCATGGGGAAAACTAAGGTAGGGTCAGCATGATGAAAACTAAGGTAAGGTCAGTATGGGAAAAACTAAGTTAGGGTCAGCGTGGGGAAAGCTAAGGTAGGGTCAGCGTGGGGAAAACTAAGGTAGGGTCAGCGTGGGGAAAACTAAGATAGGGTCAGCATGGTGAAAACAAAGGTAGGGTCAGCATGGTGAAAACAAAGGTAGGGTCAGCATGGTGAAAACTAAGGTAGGGTCAGCATGGTGAAAACTAAGGTAGGGTCAGCATGGTGTAAACTAAGGTAGGGCGAATAGTAAGCACCTTTGCTCCATGGCTTTGAGCCATGAATAGGAATATTATAATAATTAATGCATTTTAAGACAAAGTCAGATCCCTTGCTGCTGGGCCTGGGTGGATCTCGTTTAAACTTTCACAGTTGTATGACCTTTATGTGTAGATGATCACAAACAGATGAATTTTAATTGGCTGCGACCAGTTTTGGCAGAATTATGGCCCTTTGTCGGTTTTTCCACTATAGAATATAGAGTCCCACAATTATGTGTTTTTTTTTAACTCCTCTTTAAATACCGGTACTGGCTGGATCATGCATCAACTTTTACAGTCCAATGACCTCATTGTGTCGATAATTGTGAAGATTTTTTTTTTTACTATTTGAGTGATTTTTTTTCCTTTGTCTGTTTTTTTCACTGTAGAATACAGTCCCAAAATTGTGTATTTTTTACTTCCCTTATATGATTTGGTTAATCTCACTAAAACTTTCACAGTTTCATGACCTCAATGTGTATATGATAGTAAAAATAATAATCTGACTGGAACCTGTTTGGGTTAAATTATGGCCCTTTGTCTTTTTTGTTCCTCTGAATATATGTCTGTTGTATTATGACATCTGGGTTGACATTAAAGTTAAAACTAAGTTTGGGACTAAAAAGCTTTATGGATATATATCCTGAAGTCTTGTCTTTATGTATGCATTTTATATAGTTTGTACCCTTTATTTATGGTAAAAATATTTATATATAGACTCAGAATGCCTTCTCAATAAACATGGAATTAAGTTCAGTCAGACAACTTGGAAGTTAATGAAACTGAGAAAGCTTATAATGTTTGTTATGTATTAATTATTCACACTAATAATATGTCAATGCTCATAAAAATGCCATAATAGGCATTCAGACAGGAAAAATAAATCCATTGTAAATCTATAGTCAATATGACATACATGCCATACGTCCCGGATTGTCCGGGATTGTCCTGGAAATGAAGAACGTGTCCCGCAGTCCCAGAAATCTGTCAAATGTCCCGGATTTTACAAAATACATATATACATGTACCTTATCTTAGGCTTAACTGCACCTCAAATCTGTGTTCCCACTAATCCGCAGCGTCTCCATGGCAATGCCTACCAGAATAGGTGACTACGCTAAGTGTCAAAATCGATCAATTAACAGGGGTCCTGTTATCAGTGTAAATCGCATCAGCCAATCAGCGCTATAGCAGTCGAATACACACCAACCTAATGTGAAGGTCTCAACAACTTAATAGAATTCTCGCGAAAATTTAACATCTGCGCAAATGAACAGTTTGATGTCATTAGAGGAAGCCGCTTGCTGTCAAAGCAATAAAATTGGCTTCCTTTGTCTAGCGATCAACATGCTTAACCAATTGTATAACAGCACGTACATAGCCCCGCCTTTTCACGGAGAACGAAGGTGGAATTAACGTTTAAGTGCACAACTCAGCGCACACCAATCACTAAACATGTATGCCATGTAAAACCTGTGTTTTAATAAGAGCGCAAAATTGTCAATGTCGCATGGAAAGCATGCGTGTTGCAACAGACCATATGTGACTAAATATAGATGTGCAACTCAGTACATGTAGTATTTTAGAATGAAAAAGTTACATCGGAATCAATGCACACAATGAGGAAGTATTAACTCATTGAAACTATAGAAAAAATACCTCAAGTTACAACAAAATTAAAGTCATGTACACAAAAGCAATTTGGTGCTCTTTTCTAACACGAAAAACACGTGGCTTGTATCTAGTAACGGAAGTAGTAATGTTTAATTTGACGTTAATAGATCTAGTGTATTTCGGATAGGCTTTCGAACTGAGCAATTTACGATGTGAAAATTCGTACCAAAAATGCATATATGTCTATATAAATCGCAATATGTATACATGTCCCGGGAAATCTGCAAAAGTCCCGGACAATTGAGCTCAATGTCCTGGAATTGGTCTGAAACTTAATGGCATGTATCCAACTTATTGTTTATTTCAAAATTGAAATCAAGCCATTTGTAACAATTGCTATAATAACTATGCATGGTTTTGTTCACAGGAGCAGTTCCAGTTTGCCCTGGCTGCAGTGGCAGAGGAGGTGCATGCCATACTGAAGGCCCTCCCACAGTAGTCATGTGACCACATTGCAGCCCACCCATTGGTCGGCCTGCCTGTCACATGACTCTGCACTTTCGTCTGATTGGCTGTTTTGAATTCTGCAATGAAGTTGACTTATGGACTGAAATTTAGAGCATTTAAACTACTAAGTTACTCCTTTCATGGTGTTTTGTTGTTTGTTGCTAAAATATTTCACTGTTACTGGATATCTATTTTAAGAGAGTTGTCTCATCATAGCTATTGTTGTTGCATAAATGTGTGATTAAATAAATTATTGTTATTTGTTTAGTTTCAAAAAAATGTATACCAAAATTTAAATCATAGCATCTTATGGCTTGATAGGGCAATGATCATTTAATCAATATATTTTGCTATTATTGCTTTCAAGTATCCGAAAAGTTAAAAAAAATAAAATATTGGTAACTTGTGGGAAATAATTTCATTTACATATTTTTGGCATTTCTAAAAAATGTTCTTTCATTTATGATTGAAATATTAGTGTTGTGAATTATATCATCTTCCTTATCATTAAAACTTCACCTATATCATGTAATCCCGGTAAACAAAGGCTCGTCTTGATTAAAGGATACCATTGTGAACACCTTAAATACTATAGGTCCAGTTTTGACCAATCACAATATTTTTGGAGAGAATTTATTCCATAAAAAATGTTGTATTTAAATTCATAATTTAAATGAACAAAAATACTAGCATAATTTATTCCAATATTTGTTATTATTTGAACTATTAAACTCGTTCATGTTGCTGTATTCGAATATTTACTGGTATGAGCACCAAAGAATATCTTGGAAACTGTTAATGAGTTTTTCAAAGAATGTTAAATTGTTTAAATAATTTAAATTCTATTTTTTAGTTTATTTATTGTTACCAAATCTTGTTATATTCTAATGTGTGATAAATGTTTTATTTATAATCTGCTCTTGTTGATTGTAAGAAAATTGTAAACATCATAAAAAATTGGTACCTAAATTTAATTTGGAGTATAAAGATGTTTATGATTTAGATTGTATTAGATGTTTGTCTTTAAACAGATACTTAGTAAAATAAGTTTAGGAACAATAAGGATGTTAGTATCAAATGTTAAATCTTAAATGAAACACAATTGTTTTTTTTTTCATTTTTTATTTTATTGAACACTGTAACATTCATACCAGTAATCATGTTGCCTTTTACTAGTGTAATGTTTTTCAAGGGCAACAGCAGTGCTGTCAGAAAAAAACGAAAAGCCATTCACTTGGTTATGGTTCCATTTAAAACATGATTAATAGTTTTATTTTGATTCAAACTTATTTTACTAAGTAAAAACTACCTACTGGATTGTACCCAACATGCAATGTTATTTTTCTAAGAATTTATATTATTTTTTTTTCTACAAATTTACATACCAATATATTGCTAACTATAAAAACAGACGTTTTCAATGAATTGGTTTTCCAAAATAAAAAGGTTGTGTTGATTTTTCTCTACTTAAATGATTTTTGTATATTTACATTTTACTGATGGCTGTTTACCTCCTCTTATATCCTTTCTTGTATACTTTTTTATTTTGAACTTCATACATCTATTCATTTGAAGTAGTTGTGTTAATGTATCCGTGTGACATGGTTTTTAATCATTCCAAGTTTCGTGTGAATGTTGTGTTTCTTCAGTGTAAGGAGAACAGATCAAACATAATCACAAACTCATTGAACTTTAAAAACTGTTGTTTTGACAAAATAAAGTGAATGATAAATCAACAAACAGTGAACAAAACTAATAATATACCGGTAAGTATATTTTTTTCTGATAGGAAAGAAGTGGTCTGTATATTGAAATCAATATTTTGTTCTGTAAAGGTATCAATAAAGTAATATTTGGGCAATTAAAAACGTCTTAGTTGTTTTTGTTTTTTGTCCCAAATATTGTTTTACCGGACAGATGGGCAGGCTTGCAGCAGGCATGCAGACCAACAGATTGACGTATGAAGTCTCTGATTATCATTTTGTTCAAAACAAGCAAGAATTCAGTTTTGAGTGATTAACATTTAGACCTCACTAAAGCACACAATTTTATTATTACAAATGTTTACCGATGCCTAACAACATAAATTTTGATATTTAGTGAAACAAGAGTGCCGTCGTCAAAAAGGTCTGTCTATTTTTTATACGCCCGTATAAAATACGGGACGTATTATG
>VMBQ01008293.1:5080-38580 GCA_007657795.1 Dreissena rostriformis
TATAATAATAATAATAATAATAATAATAATAATAATAATAATAATAATAATAATAATAATAATAATAATAATAATAATAATAATAATAATAATAATAATAATAAAAATAATAATAATAATAATAATAATAATAATAATAATAATAATAATAATAATAAAAGTGCCACTTATATTATTTTAATAATAATAATAATAGTAATAATAATCATTATTTTTTTATTTTTTTTATCAGTATCATGTTATTATGAATTATCAAACTCAAATGTACTGGTCATTTTTACAAATGTTTAAAGCGGCTAATATTGCGCATACATGAATTATTATTTATGATTGTTTGCATTTTCGGTTATTTGTAAGTATGAGTTCACTCTATAACACACGTTTTTAAATAACTAAATCATCCATATTTTTGTAACAAATTAAAAGAAAATGGAACTTGCATTGTACTAGTGTTGATATCAATGTAATAAAATAAATTCATTAACGTAAATTAAGTTCACTACTTAGTAAAGTCACATTGTATCAGTAAACATAATGTATATACATGTTTTAAAATACAAATAGTTTACAATGACAGTATTTATATTAGTTGATACAACTGTACTTTTTATACAACTAAAATACAAGTACAAATAAGCAATATAGCATTGCTATATAAATAAATAAATTAAATCAACGTTTTATATTGAGTGAGCACCGACTGAAATACATCAAACTACCACACTATCAAACTTTAAATTATTTGTGACGGTATACCATGAACTTATTATTAAACACTTATTACATCAGTTTATGTTCATTTCGTTTACAATAACAAAATCAGGTCGGTGGCTTTAGTTAAATTTAACCACAGCTTGTCATGTGCTTATCGGATTTGGTGCGTTAGAGCCTGTGCTAAAATTTAACTTCAACCCTTTGGAAACTGTTGAAAGTAAGCCACTCAATTATTGAACTTATATAAACCGCATAGAGAATAAACCATAGGCGTATTGTAGCATCGTACCAATACAAAATGGCCAAATTGTACACGCAGTTTGTATATACTTTTTTAAAGTAAGGCAAACAATTTATTTATCGTAGAAAAAAAAACGGATAGAGAATGCAAGTCCTTATTTAAATGTGTTAGGCAATATGTTATTGTTTGCTATGAAGAAAACAATACTGTGTGTTGAACGTTTTGTAAAAGTTGTCAACGTCAGAAGTAATACACCGTGTTCAATATAACATTAAATTTCACAAGATTTCCAATAAGTTACTGAATCATTCTGCTCCGATAAATCTTATAAATCATTTTCAATTAACGACCAAGCACCACAGGATAAGAGAGGGCGAGAAACCGCAATGACAGAACAGAACAGAACAGAAAGTTTATTCATATAACTTGAAACAATTACGCATAACATGTGACATCTCTCGTGGTGTTTAAAACGACAGTGGATTTGTCGACATTCTTCCTTGATGCGCGTTTGCATATTTATGCGTTTAAGGACTTTTCCACCAAATGTGTTTATTTTAGCAAAAGGTTATTCGACAGATTTAAATAGACCTGTATAAGCATTTTTTTAAATAACGGTTAAAGTTAACACAACCAAACTCCATGTGACCCACGCATACTGTATGGTGTACATCATTATCTCATTATCTCAAACTTCTCTACATCATTATCTCAAACTTCTCTACAACATTATATTTCAAACTTCTCCTTGCTCAAGCTCAATTCAACAAATGAATATCCATCACAATATACGCGGTAACAAAGACTGCACTCGAATTTAAAGATTGAACACTTATGTATTAAAACACAAATACCATTACCATGCTATCCAAAAAATTGCTACATGAAAGAAACTACGATTAATATCACAGGATATTTTTTTATCCATGTATTCCGGACACGTTTTCAAATGTTCTCCATATTTTTCAAACACTTTATACAGCTTGTTGTCTTTGTTTCAAAATGCACACTAACGCCCTTGACCTTTACCACTCACGTTCGCAATGGGTGAGTCCAGTCAAGCAAAATCTTGTTATGTTGTTCCACGTCATATGTTTCACATCACCTGGCCTCCTAAACGTACGATTATTGTGAATGGTCCAACCCTCAATACCTCATAAAGGCTTAGCGAATAGTAATTGATCGAGTTTGATACGATCTATCAACAACTTTATAACAGTTTTGTTTAATCAAATCACGAAAGTGATTCAAATGAACGCTTCGTCGTAAGCTTTTGTTCTATTTTAATTGATTACATAAAATATACCTCTTTTTATAAGAAATAATGGATGGGCTTGGCTCGTGAAAACATTCTTCTTGAATGACGTCTGGGAAAGGGAGTTATATACCGGTAGCCATCACGGATATAATTAAGTTTACTTCTAAGAAGATGACGACGGCGGTTAATTTTTTTCTATATGACGTTTATAAAAATGAGTATGTAACATATCGTTTCTATAAATAATAACACATTGGCGTAACGAGCATGTCGTTATTTGCATCAACCGGGCAAATATTATCATATCGGCCCGGGTTGAGTTTTCATATCTGAAAAAAATCCGATTGCGCGACTTCAACTGAACGAAATTGCACGTGTGTATGTTCTCTATAGATTTGGGTTTGCGTATTGACGTTGAAATAAATCAAGCATGTTAATAGGAAAATTATCTTTAAATTTAAGAAATGAGATGATATTCCGTGAACCTGGCTAATTAGAGACTACGCTTTTCGCCTAGACTGGCTTTAGTTTAGGAGAGACTTCATTTAAACGAATACGTCCATAAAAGCGGAAAGTGTCGTCCCTGATTAGCCTGTGCGGACTGCACACTTAACGCACATGCATTAAACATAGTTTCCCAGAATTAAGCTGATTTAATACATGGAGGCTTACGGCGCATGATATTGCAAGCTAAAAAACGAATTAATTACCATGGACGACTAATATTATTAAACGTTAATGACAAAAAAAACGTAATGACGAATGTACTACTATATCGTTTTGGGAAAGCATACAAGTTAATGGTTCACAAGGGTTTATCTCATTCAACGTCCAGAAAAGGCTTAGCGACATCCTTCAGAAAATGATAAGAAAATCAACAACATATCATGGCTAAATTGATTTAAAACCAAACAAAGTAATCATATTTTAATGCATTTGTTACACACACATCATTCAACGTTTAAATTAATTAACTAAAATAGCAGACAACTACACCATAAATAACATACAAAATTACCTGACTCATTCGACAACATGAAAATGCTCATAATTTTAACGCACATGAATATCAACCACACATGCATTAACCACATTATAAACAAAAGATAAACCCATGTGTTTAGTGTTTAAAATTGAGCCGCGTTCTGAGAAAACGGGGCTCCATGCATGTGCGTAAAGTGTCGTCCCAGATTAGCCTGTTCAGTCCGCACAGGCTAATCACGGACGACACTTTCTGCCTTAACTTTAGTTTTGTTAAAAAGAGACTTTATGTTAACAAAAAAATGCTAAAAGCGGAAAGTTTCATTCCTGATTAGCCTGTGTGGAATGCACTGGCTAATCGGGAATGACACTTAACGCACATATTTAAGGCCCACTATGAGGAAGAAAACATCGACAATAATATAACGTCAGTACGAGACAACTGGTGGATGTAATTATATTATGATAAACGGTTAAACTACCTGTTGCTTGTCTCAAAAATAAAGGGGTACATCAATTGCCATACCAAAATCTTCAAACGAGCAACGAAGCGTAGAGACATCTTAATAACATATACTTGGGGAAATATATAAATAAATTTATCATAAATGTTAAACATATTTCTATTTTATTTTTTAACAACATATAAAACAGGCCATTTTCTGTCATATATTCATTAACGTCTTATGGCATTCCAAATGCATATGTCTTAACACATATAGCATATACAATATATTAAACCATTATATTGATGAACACGTACATTAAACACATGTGAATCATATCATATATTTCAAAGTTATTATAAATTATTCGTAATACTCTTGGCTCAAAATTTGCCATTAACGATATTCTAGACATAATTGAACAGAATGAATCACATAAAATTAACTTTTATTTCGTGAAATTTTCAAATGTATACACAAAGATAGTCCCGATGAGTGTAATTATATCGGTTCCCAAAGCCGAATGTCCTGCGCATACATCTGGCGCAAGAATAATTTCGTTTCCATACATTTTTCGTGTTAAATACTACTATAAACTATATTCTTATCTTGATAGTAACCAAGTGAAACTTTATTTTGTTCTAAGGTTAGCTAAAATTTAATTAGGTGTTATCAATTGGAGACAGTTTTTTGCATACGTTGGAAGAAAATTAAAAGGCGCTGATAACATGTACAATTATATTGTCAATATTAGACCACTGGTTAATTGATAACTAAAAGTACATACTTAGGCCAAAAAAAAATAGGTCCGTTTCCGGTCTCCTTGGAAAAAAAACAGGGTCGGTAGGTAGGGATTTTTTTTTTTTTTTTTTTTTTTTTTTTTTTTTTTTTTTTTTTTTTTTTTTTTTTTTTTTTTTTTTTTTTTTTTTTTTTTTTTTTTTTTTTTTTTTTTTTTTTTTTTTTTTTTTTTTTTTTTTTTTTTTTTTTTTTTTTTTTTTTTTTTTTTTTTTTTTTTTTTTTTTTTTTTTTTTTTTTTTTTTTTTTTTTTTTTTTTTTTTTTTTTTTTTTTTTTTTTTTTTTTTTTTTTTTTTTTTTTTTTTTTTTTTTTTTTTTTTTTTTTTTTTTTTTTTTTTTTTTTTTTTTTTTTTTTTTTTTTTTTTTTTTTTTTTTTTTTTTTTTTTTTTTTTTTTTTTTTTTTTTTTTTTTTTTTTTTTTTTTTTTTTTTTTTTTTTTTTTTTTTTTTTTTTTTTTTTTTTTTTTTTTTTTTTTTTTTTTTTTTTTTTTTTTTTTTTTTTTTTTTTTTNGAAATTATTTTTTTTTTCCGACCCCAATACAAAGTTGAGGGTCGGCGCCGATTCTTGAGACACGGTCGGGCGACCGGAAACGGACCTATTTTTTTATTTGGCCTGACCAAAGATGGCCTTTGAACTATGTGACTTGACCTTTAAGGCAGGTAGACGAGTCTTGCACGCGACAGGTGGTCTAATGATGAATTGCTTTGGTGCCAAATTACATGTATTTAAAAAAAATCGTCAATTTATGGCATAGACAAGCATTTTCGAACTTTTAGGGCCACGTTTGTTCTTTGACCTCTTAATGTGACATGAGCCTCTGATTGGAGCTAAAATAAATAGGTTTAAACAAAAATACGTCAATAAATTGCAAAGTTGTGGCCGAGATAGAAAATTTCGCATAAACAGACTGATATATGCCGCGTTCTTCGAAAAGGGGCATACACTAAGTAATTTTGATCATTTATATATTGTACAGTATACATGTAATATCAATTGTAAGATATTTTACAAAGAATCTTGTGACGGCAAGCAAGTACAAATTACTATTAAATGTGACATTGACGCGTAGAGCAATGATTTTGAATGGTTTCAGTGTATGTTTTACTTACAAATACTTACCAACATTTTTCCAATAATGTTTTTTCCGTAGAGCCGATCCGTTTAAGTTTATTTCTTTTTAATGAGTAAAAGGTAAAAATATTTATAAGTGGTTCATAATAACATTACCCGTACCCTTCCCTAAAAAATTTGAAACTGCAAACTAAACCTATATTTGCAGTCAAATGTTGTAAAAAAATTTAATATATATAGAGTAACGACAATAATATTTTAAATACATGTATATCTTTGATTTTGAAAAACAAAATATGGACACGTGGTATCATGTACAAAGTACATCTGTAAATAAATTGAACACAAGTCATATCGTTGTTGACGTTCTTTCTTATAATGTATATAAATACCCGAAATACCAATAATCAAAGGCACTCGGCATTAGATGCTACACTCATCCCCCATTTTTAGCTCGGCTGTTTTCGAAGAAAACCCAAGGTATTGTCATAGCCAGCTCGTCAGACGTCAGCGTCGTTCGAAAACTTTAACATTGGCCATAACTTTTGCAATATTGAAGATAGCCACTATATTTTTTTGGCATACATGTGTAGCTCATGGAGCTGCACATTTTGAGTGGTGAAAGATCAAGGTCATCCTTCAAGGTCAAAGGTCTTTTTTTTCTTCTTTTTATTCAAAACTGCACCCATGGCCGAGCGTTGGCACCCGCTCTGCGGTGCTATTGTTTTGAAATAAAATAAGTAGTCATTTTTTTTTCTCCAAAAAGTCCATTTGTTATACAAAATAACAAAACAAAAAAAAACTGTTTTGTTATTTTATGGTTTGAGTGGTTACGTATGCGTTAGTAAGGGTGAAGAACTCGTTCAACGCGTGCGCGTAAAATATTTTGAAAGGCATTACATTCCTCGAACAACTGTTTGGATTTGCTGAAAAACCACTACAGTGGGTAGCTTCCTACCTATCTGACCGCTTCCAAACGGTGAGCATTGACGGCAAGGTATCAGAACCAGTGCTGCTGACCTTCAGTGTACCCCAGGGATCTGTGTTAGGTCCAAAATTTTATACCATGTATACTAAACCTGTTGGGGAAATTTGCAAAAAACATGGACTCGGGCATCACTTCTACGCCGATGACTCGCAGCTCTACCTTTCCTTTGAACCCACCGATGGAGCAGCCCAAAATGAAACACTAAATCGAGTTGAAAAGTGCCTCCAAGATATCATCTCGTGGATGAATACAAATATGCTCAAACTTAACACCGACAAAACCGAGGTCATAGTATTTTCAAGTCAAAACAACGCCAAGTTCGTAGAAGGGTTAACTGTTAAAGTAGGGGACTCGACAATTAAACCATCACAATACGTTCGAAATCTCGGTGCTTGGTTTGATTCAAGAATGAACATGGAACACCATATTAATGCTATAAGTAGATCATGTTTCGGTCAGATTAGGCAAATAGGTCACATCAGGCAATATCTTACACCAAATGCCACAAAATCCTTGGTCAATTCACTTGTCACATCTCGGTTAGACTATTGCAATGCACTGCTGTATGGAACACAAACATCAGCTATCAAGAAACTACAAAATGTTCAAAACACTGCGGCGCGTGTTATCACAAGAACATCCCGCTATAGTCATATAACACCGATCCTAAAAGAATTACACTGGCTCCCAGTAGAAAAAAGAATCCACTTCAAAATACTCACCAATGCTTTCAAAGCCTTAAATGGACAATCGCCTGTTTATCTTAAAAACCTACTTGAAGTCTACGAACCAAAGCGAAACTTAAGATCAAAGAACGAAGCGACTTCATTAGTGATTCCAACGAAGATTAAATCCGTATCATACGGGGAGCGAAGTTTCATGTACGCTGCCCCCAAACTCTGGAACTCACTTCCATCAAACGTTCGTGGTTCTCTAACACTGAATTCCTTCAAAAAGGCACTGAAAACTCACCTCTTCCTCCAATCTTATGCAACATAAGCAGTGGTTTATTCAATTGCATTATATAAAATCTCAATCATCATGCACTTGAATTAACCCTTTTAAAGGAAGCATATTTATTCCTTTGGGGGTAAAAATAATAATAATAATNTTGATTCACTATATCTTTCTTCTCTTAAAATTTGGGATAATTAATGTAATGACAATTTTATATGTTTGCTTCTATATTGTTCGATAAGCATAGCTGGTTTTATTAGTAAGTCTAGTATACAGTACAGTCGCTTTAAAAATATTTAATTTCGTTGATAATTCGATTATTTAGTACAGTCCCTTTAATAATGCTTAATTTTGTTACTGGTGACGTCATCGTGTCTTTCCTCCTAAATACGTCATCGATACGAACAACCGACACTGTTTTAGCTACATGATAGGTACATGTACTCCAGTTTATATCGGTCAACTTTATTCATAATTATTTTTTCTCTGATGGTAGTTTCTTGATCAATTTATTTTTAAGCTTCGTTTTATTTATTTTGAATTAGTCACATAAACAATCAAGTAGGTAATTTGGATCTTTTACACCCAATATTGCTGCTTCTTCCTGTAGGTGCGCGATGATGATCTGAAATATTAACTATATGATGCTATATTCTGAAATCTTTTTTGTATAAAGAAGGGATGTAGTTGATGCGTGTTAGTAATTTCATTTCATCGTGCCTCAAAAAGTTGTAACTCTGTTGCTCTGGTCTCCTTTCAACCATTGAGTAATAAAATAGTAATTAAATTGAATGCGTTTTAATTCCCTTTTATTACTGTTTAATTTGAGTTGCAATGCTATGAGGTTAAATTTTATTTACACTTATATGTATCATGAATATTGCTGGGCCAAGTGTGAGGTTGAGCGCTCATTAACTGGTTTAAACCCCCAATGCTTAGCATTGACCGTTCCAAGGCGGTGACCCCAGCTTTATTCTACTATGTGTATATGTTGTTTCGTTTTGTGCCGTACTGTACCGTTTTGGCAATTGGTTCCTTGCCATAAATAAAGGACCACAGAGGTGTGTATGATAAAACTGCAATACTGCTGCAGCTTCTGGAGTTTCACTTCTTCATATTAACTGGTAAACTGCAGCAGACGACAGCCTGTAATTATGTAAACAAAAGGTTTAATAGTTTGTGGGACATATTGGCCAGTCTAGTGTTTAAATCAGCTAGTGCGATGACATTGGGAAGTTTATCATTGAAATCTGTACATATTGGCTGCTTTCAGGGAAAACGGGGCTTAATGCTGCATCAAAAGTATGTTATGTGGGCAAAATTGTTTCGCAACAATTTAAAAAAAATAGATAAAGTATTAGATACACATATCACAACATGTACATGATTATAGGCTTGTTATTCTTTAGCCAGTGCAGTGACCAATTGTGAAAATAAAGACATATTGTTGTTATTTTGTCTAAGTTATCTCTATAACATAAATATGAGGATAAACAGTCACACACATATCGACCTGTGCTTAAAGACACACTCTTTAAAATTTGAATGGGTTGTGTTCATTTCAAACTTGCGAAATAAAATGTATAACATAAGTTTGAAAACTGAGTTGCTTCTAAGACAAAAAGCGAACAAATTCAGTGCCTTCGGCGCTTTGATTGTAAACTGTATTTCACTGTCAAGGTTAATGGGTGATAACCATTTCGCCATGTTCAAATGTCATTACATGAAAGGTTAACATGTCGGAGGTTTCCGTGAGTAAAATTTTAATCGATGACGCAATAAAAGTACCGGTGTCCGTACGACACGAATGCCCCCACATTCCACTTCAGTCTAAAACATTTCAGATGATGTTGAAATAAAACTAAACCAAAATACACAGGTGAGATGTTCACTCGCTGATAAATATATTTGAGCCTCGCTCTGTAAAACGGGGGTTTAATGCATGTGCGTAAAGTGTCGTCCCAGATTAGCCTGTGCAGTTTGCACAGGCTAATCAGTGACGACACATTCCGCTTTGATGGAATTTTTCGTTTGAAGGAACACTCTTCTTGATGAAAATCCAGTTTACCCGTAGGCGGTAAGTATGGTCCCTGATAAGCCTGATCGGACTGCACAGGCTAATCTGGGACGAAACTTTACACGCATGCATCCTTTTCACAGAGCGAGACTCATATGTAAAGTTTATTTACTCTGGCAGCATTTCTTTTGAGTTACGCGCAACACAAACCTTCGCCGGAAGAACGGACGGACAAAGGTCAAATCTATATGCCCCATCCCTTTAAAATAGGAGGCATTACATGGTTACATTCGTTGCTATAGCGTGCAAAAATGTACGAAACAAATACAAAAATCGATCATTTAAACAATGCCGGTCATAAATGCAACAGATCGGAAAATATTTCTGAATATCGAGTTCTTTAATTAAAGATTTAGCCATCATCCCATAGGAATATCGACGCTCCAAGCTGTGGTCAGTATTTCAATAGCTGGAAAAGTGGTCGTTATTTGTTTTCCTTTTAGACTTGTCGGTAATCTCAACGGGCGGTTATTGCGACCAAATGACGGAAATTTGTGATAACATAGAAATTACTCAATAGTATATGCATTGAAACCGGGGACAAACGTGATAAAGGAATTTCGTTTTTTTTTGCACTTTCGAAAAAAATAGAACTTTTTTGTTATTTTCGAGCAAAAAAAAAACTACGTTATCGTTAATATTAGTTAGTGAAAATTTATTTCACGTGGATGGATTTCATTTAACAGTGTATATTAAGGAAGAGTTTCGAGTTTTCTAAATGGCAAGCTGTGTATATGCTGGATTTTTTCTTATAATTTTTTCGTTTCTTAAGACGCCGGAAGGAAAACTCACCTTCAGCGAACGGGAAACTGAGACTTCATGGGCCAGTAAGTACCTGACGTCATGTATTATTTGATCATGATCATTACATTGTTATTTATATATTTTAGGATGGTCGGTGACGTATTTGTTTTTAGCTCATATAGTTGCATTTTCCATTTCCTACTTACACATAGTGTTAGAAATAATGGTACTGGAAGTAACATTTCCTATGAGTGGATTTTACAATAGTAATGCATGTTGTACATTTCTCTACGCTGACACTGAGATAAATCATGCTGGAAGTAATACTCCCCATAATCTTACAATAATGATAAAAGTAACAAAACATTTGACGTAACTGATCTTACATTAAAGCATTTGACGCGTTCCCATTAATAACCGACTAAAGTACGAGAAAATGTAAGCGCAGTTGAAATTGTTTACTGACTTCAAAATACTAACTACAATTCTTAAATTGGTATGTAATTATGCTTTAAACTGTTGTTTGATGTTCGGCATAATTGTCAATTTATTGTAATATACAAAATACTCGTTCTTCTAATCGATATTTTGCTGTACGCACGTGCTGATTGTATGCGTTGTCGATTACCCGCGATGTACCCGCGGCGATGTAACCGAACCTCTCAGTAAACAACTGCAACACAGTTATTGTTTATCAATGAACGATTGTTTATTTGAGCTTCCGTAAGATAATGTACCGATAAATACTTTGTTATCTGATGAAGATTTCAGAAGGACCTCGATAATCAAATTACATGAGTAATCCGAAATAACTGATCACCATTTACACGGTTTAACCCATTTATGCTAGTGGACTCTCCCATCCTTCTAAATTGGATCAATTTATTTCCAAAATTAGGGATACTAGTATATTTATTTCTATATTTAGAATATTTCTTTCAAACATTCCTTTAAGCAAACAGCGCAGACCCTGATGACACGCCGCATCATGCGGCGTCTCATCTGGGTCTACGCTGTTTGTCAAGGCCTTTTTTTCTAGACGCTAGGCATACACGGTTTAAGGCTAGATCTGCAAACACTGGACACTGAAGTACATTGTATTAACGTATATCAATTCTGCCATTTATGTCAAAGGGTAAATACTTTAAATTGCTGAAATATTAAACAAGGGATATCTGTTCAACGACAATCAGCGTTGACGCTAATAATTGGATGTCATTTTTTGCCCTATATAGAATTCAAGAGGATCCCGATGTAATGTTAAGTAACGTCGTAAATTGTCGGACCCCAAAAACTACCGGTAGTATTTCAGCCCATACCAACCTTATCATATAGGCCACTTTTTATGGATATCTGTGAGACACCGATTGGTTACGGTTGGGTCCATTCGGATACTTTATTTTTCGAACGACCTAAAAACTTCCAACATTTATTTTAGATCCATGTTTCACCAGCGATATATGAAAACCTAAATACATGTAATTTACATAATTTAAATTGACACATGTTAAAGCGCCATTTGCATTCAGATATGTCTTTAACTGTGTTGGTTACCACGTCAATTGTGAACAGCTTTCAACGAAATTATCCCAATAACAGTGCTGTTTAATTCAAGAAAATAAACAAATTCGAAGACACAAATTATTTTAAGTGACCACATATAAGTTATATTTGAGCCAAAATTAATTACAAGGTGCGTCGTGCTATCACAACCACTGATGGTATCGATACAATCTATAACTCGATTGATTTCTAACTTAACTGAAAATCCCACGAGCTGAACAAACTTAAGGCTTATTGAAACGGGCTCGAGTCTGTTTCCTTGGGAGTACCAGTAATTGGTGTCTTTGGGGTTAATCTAAAGAACACTCTCATAGTGGGGATCGAACTCGTGACCTCCTGGTTGCTAGGCGGACACCATTTCCAATAAGCCAGGGCGACCTGTTTCTGTGTGTAAGTCCATACTTCGGTACATCGTTGCTTTTTCGTCGTGGCTTAAGATTATATTTATATTTATATGTTTTACTCTTGAATGAAGCAAGTGAGTACAAGGTACTATTGACTCGACTATCGGTCTTAGGCAATCATCAGCGCCGTCCATTCTGCTGACGTCGCCATTTTTGCATGTATCAACAATCGGAGGCTTTCCTATAAAATGCTCCGGGCTTGTTTTTACTCGTTTAAGCACAACGCATTTTTGTAAGATAACCTTATTTATAACAGGGCACACATGCACACGTTGAAAAGTTGCGCTTTTTGAAAACTTGCACTATTTAAGTACAAATCGTTTAAGGTATTCTGAATTTCATTTACTATTTTTAAAAGTTCGCCGATCCGTCATAACCGCGTTGATTTATCATCTGGTATATTTTTCCAATGAGTATTTCTTACATAGTACATATTTCTGCTCCAAATGACAATAACATTAAAGAAATGTCTGATAAAATGGTGTAACACGCATGAGCCCAATAACACGACTTCTAAATCTGTCAACGATCTTCATTCCTGGTAATACCTTGTCGACTTTCTCTGTTGGGCCTTTGTCTCGAAATGTACGTGTTGCGGGATGAATCCCATGTGATACATGGTTGTTATTTGACGAGCAGCACATATACATTATACTTCTTTATGCAGTATAACCATTGATTTAGAATGTATAATATCTTCAAGAGTATCTAACGCCATACAATATATTTAATGATACACTTCTCTCAGTTCACATATAAATAGTTTTTTACTGCAGTGTTCTCTCTGTGTTTGTCAACGCTGATAAGTGCCAAAGCGGGTAAAAAGACCACATAGATACATGGGATTGAGGAAGATAATAAAATACAAAAGGCTTAAACTAGGTTTTGAAGTTGAAAATTCACAGTTTAACCCCAACTATTCATTTATACTGGCGTATAGCTTAAGGATACTTCAATGGAGTTAGGATGCCATTTGGCTGAAGTTTTGTTTTTGCTTTAATCTCCCACAACCCCTTCTTCTAAAACCTCTATATCTACCCAAGCAACAACAACGTCTTTCGCTTGATTTTCGAACTAATCCAGCCACCATTCCCTTAAATCCGGCCGAGTTTATATTTCTCACAAAAATTTGGTTTTCTCAACTGACCAGAATTAATCAGTATTCGTCAGATACATTCTAACGCTTAACTCTTCCATACTGATATTCGCAAAAATTGTGCCAAACAAAATGCCAAAAGCATCAAAATTACGAAACCTAATCATGTACATAACGAAATCCGCAAGACTATTATTAACCTGTGACGTATGCACGCTTTGGGTCACGTGAGCGCCAATTTCACGTGATTTCCACTTCCGCGCTTTTCAAAACAAAGAAGAACTACTAAATAACACGGTTTCTCCACGGCAAATGACGTTGTAAACAATGATGCAATGGTCACGTGGTTTTACATGTGACCCGCGCGTGTTTAAATTTAGATCATTTCTGTCAATGGACAGAAATTGAAAAGCCTTATCTTTGTACTGAATTTAGGCATTTCTTGACCGATTTTGACCATATTTTTTGCACATCTGACATAAATACCATAACATTTTGACTCATAATTACTTTTTTTGCGACACATAACAAAAATGGGAAAATATACCACCATCAACTGGGTCGGCTTTAAGAACTATGTTAGCAATGACACCAGCTGTGATCAAATCATCGGACGTAAGTGCAAACTTATAAATAGTATTATTATTCAGTTTTTTTGCCCCATACAGGTAGTCCATGCGTTAAAGCAATGTTTCTGTTTTATCAATTTGAATATCAAATTAGCGGAATAGATGTGTTTACTTAAAAATTAAAGAACCCTTATCAGTATTCGTGTAATTTTTTTAACAAAACGTAAATCATGTATTTGTTATTAAATATGACAGAACGACGAGTATATGCATTTATATGCTGTAAAAAAAGTTAAGAACGAACGATGATTAAATTGATAGAATCACATTCGCGGCGATAGGGTGTGTGTGCAATAACTATGCATATTTTTTAGAATTGACACAACGACACAATACCTGTACGTTTAAATTGTTCATGACATTGGCTGAATTAATCCCAAATCTATTAAAAAAAATGCGAAAGAATAATCTGAGATCTATATTAGCTGGGCTGATAATTGAAAAAAATCTTTCATTTAGTGATGCAAGCATGAAATTTGGCGTACATTACATTTAGGTACCCCTTTCTTCAAAAAGCACGTTAGCCACTTAAAAATTCAAAATGGCGGCATTTTTTTCAAGATGGCCGCCAATTAGCAAGAAATACGAGTAGGGTCAATATATGAAAAAATACCTTCACCCACAAAAAATTGCAAAAACAGGTATTTTAACTAATCTTGGTAGGGTAGACGGTCCTTTAAAACAAAAGTTTACCATAATCGGACCTCCAGAAAGATGGGTTTTTTTCAAGATGGCCGCCAATACCTATTAATGATCATAACTATGTAACTATACAATCAAATTTGATGAATTTGTTGTTTATACCTAGGTTTCAAGGGGCAAAGAACACATAAAGATCATCAGACATTGTTTAAGTTTAAAATAGTACACACACATCCAACATGGCGTCAAATATGGCCGCCAAGATGGCCGCCAAAACCTATAAATGATAATATCTATGTAAATTTCCACTCAAATTTGATTATTTTGGTTGCTTTACATAGGTTTCAAGGGGCAAAGAACACATTAAGATCATCATGAATTGTTTAAGTTTATTATATTACCCACAAATCCAACATGGCGTCCAAAATGGCCGCCAAGATGGCCACAAAAACCTATTAATGATCATAATTTTGTAACTATCCACTCACATTTGATGATTTTGATGTCTATACCGAGGTTTCGAGGGACATTGAACACATTAAGATTGTCAGACATAGTTTAAGTGTATTTTGTTTCAGAAATCTCACATGGTGTCCAACGACACAATACGAAGGACCACAAATCCATTACTTTTGACGTGATGTTTGTTATGTGAAACGCCATAGTTTGGACCTGCCGCGAATTTTGGATTTTGACAAGAGAATCAATATTTTTCAGCTTCAGGCAACAATAAATTTGCTTGGAATGATGCGTATCTTTCATCAGAAAAACCAGTACCCAGGGATGTTGTCAATCAAATTCTTGCCTATGATTAATATGTACAATGTGGACAAAAAGTGCATTCTGTCAACATAAGCCTTAGTTTGCAACCTTGCCACAACCTTCACACCATTGTAACGTTTGACCAACCCTTGTAATGGAAGGCTGCCAAAATCAACATTGATGCGCCACAAAGAAGTTAAGAGTGTTGATAAGAATTTGGGATGTTTCATAAACGTATGCACTTGCGGGGGAGGGGGCTAAAGGATCCCGCCTGGAAGAAACCGCTCTCAAAAACATACTTGAGGCCGTCTATAGAGAATATGCACAAAATATTGTGCACATTGTGACACGAAAAACTGTCCAGAGGGCTTCACTGGACCATCTTCTTGTTGCAAAGTGCGTACACAGCCAATTTTCAGCCGAAACGACCCAGGAAGATCCAGACATTCAGATACTGCTGGATCATGCAAAGGCTTTGTACTCTTCCCTTCTTAGGGGCAAAATGACACTAGCAGATGATTCATGTTATGCGATTTTAATCAAACTCGAGTGGGCTACAGAGAAGAAGAAACATGAACTTGCCCGGACCTCAAAGACAAGCATAGTATGGCTGAATTATCAGCTTATAATTAACAATTCAAGGGTGTTGATATAAGCATATCGTACAGGGTGTCGGCTGATGCATTAGCGGGCAGTGTCTGATTTGCTATCCATCTTTGCTGCAAATAAGCGCCCTAGAGGAAACGCACCAAGACGTTTATCGAAAGTTCGGTATTTGTTTTCAGATTATTCGTATGAGCCATCAGAGCTTGGCTGGGCAAGGACGTGATCTTGTCATTGAGCACACATTGATGATGTGTTAATAGAGCACATGTGGTCTTACTCGCGGCAGTGCAATGGCCGAGGAAATGCAAACCTTTTGGACCCTATCTGCATCATCCGAGCACAACAGTGCGATGCAGGATTTCACAGACCTGACCTATACTACAATTCCACAACACAAAGATTCAACTGAGGCCTGCATCAAAGCGGATTCTTCTGATCTAGAGAAAATGCAGACACAGATAACAACCTGCTTTCCATACACAGCTAATCCTACTCTGAGAAACATGGTCAATTGGATAGTGACTGGGTCAGATGTGAATGTTCATGCAGTTGAGGCGGTTGGGAAAACGATCATGAGAGATATCATAGGAAGGTCGGTCTTTGATTTTAAGTTCACGAGAAAATACAGAGCCAAAGCTCTTGGGAATAGCTTGGCTGTTGAGATCGCTTCTGACCGTGCTTTTTATCCTGCTCTTCTGTTCCAGCGTTTCGTGGTGGTGTCAAAAACTGGAGATCCTTCCCTTGCAGTCGTATTGTCTTTTGAAATGAGCTCCCATCCTGCTGCCTTCTTTAAAGCCAAGAACATACTTTGTACAGCAGATAAGCCTCAGATCGCTCAAGCAATTTGAGAGTATGCTGTAGACACATCATGTGAGGCTGAGATGAACTGTATTCATGAAACAAATGCATGATGGTGGCACTTTGCTGCATCGTTGACCATGGAGAAGGACGACTCATATAACACAATAACCGAGTCTTATGTAGATTCAGAGAAAATGCATTACGGATAAGCGACAGTGGGGTTCGATGGCTACGAAGACGGTCATTATAACAAAGACAACACGCACCGGAGACGATGAAACAAACGTGAATCATATTGTGACTTTCAGCAAATAAACAGATTGCTTATGTAAAAAAAGGAAGACTTTTTTTGTCTCGTGACAGAAAACAAGGCCGGCATGATTGCTCTGATCATCACAACTCTGACTAAAATGGGAAGCTATGTTGTTCTGCCTTCAGGGGATGCAGACGTTGAAATTGTTAAAAAAAACAGTATAACGATCCCTTTGCAGCACCACACAGTTGGTGGGCGAGGATACAGATTTGCTCGTCTGGATCCTGCATTAATCCGAAAGGGACAATAAGACCATCTACTTCTGCTTTGATGTAAAAAAATAGTCTAAGGCACACAAAGTGTATAATATTAACCTTTTGAAAGAACTCATGCTTATTCAGGCTGTAATTAATCTTCAATGATGTTCAGCAACAGTAAAAAATGAAGTCTACAGAAGTTAGTAAAACCTGATCCTGTCATGAAGTCATGTGCTAGTTCATTCTCTCTTCCAAATGTCGTAAATTGGATTGTATGATTATTCAACTGCTAAGTGATAACCTCAACTCGATTAAAATGCTCCTAAACTATGGCGTTTTACACAACAACCATAACTTTTGAGTGTCAAGTTATGGACTTGTGGTCCTTCGTATTGTGTTAATGGCCATTTTGGTCGCCGTGTTGGATGTTTGTGTAACATAATTAGCTTATATTGTGTCTGAGGATATTAATGTGATATGTATGTGTTCTTTTTTCCCTGAAACCTGGGTTCAGACACCAAATTAATCAAATTTGAGTGAACAGTTACATAGTTATATTTTATGATTTTAAAAAAGGTTTTGACGGCCATCTTGGCTGCCATTTTGGATTTGTGTGATATATAATAAACTTAAAACTGTCTGATGATCTTAATGTGTTCTTTGCCCCCTGAAACCTATCTAAAGACACCAAAATCGTCAAATTTGAGTGGATAGTAACATAGTTATGATCATTAATATGTTTTGGCGGCCATCTTGGCGGCCATTTGGACGGCATGTTGGATTTCTGTGTGACATTATTAACTTACACTTTGTCTGATGATATAAATGTGTTCTTTGCCACCTGAAACCTGGGTATAGACACCAAATTCATCCAATTTGAGTGGATAGTTACATAGTTATGATCATAAATAGGTTTTGGCGGCCATCTTGGCGGCCGTTTTTTACGCCATGTTTGATTTGTGTGTACTATATTAAACTTAAACAATGTCTGAATTTAAATTCAAACTAGTCAAATTGTTGTGTACGAAATCAAAATCAAGTAATATTTACAGCAGTAAAACCTTTCAGGGAATGTGTTTCTTTTTTTTTCTTTTTTAATCCTGACGGCGGCCATCTTGAAAACGGACGCCATTTTGAATTTTTTTATTGGCTAACGTGTTTTATCAAGTCTATAGTTACTGAAGAGTATATGTGCCAAATTTAGTGCTTGCATCAGAAACTGAAAGATTTCTTGATAATATATATAGACTTAATCTGCTTAGCTATATGTAGATAACTTCAAAACAGACGCACAATATGTTAGGTCCTCACTTAAAGTTAGGCATCAATCATTTTACTATCGCACTAAACATTTCGAATATTAAAATTCGCATTATAGATGAAGATGCAGAGACTAAGAACAACTTAAGATAACAAATATACTTGATGCAGATACAACCAATTCTTTCTAACAACTAAATGCGATATCGAAATCAGCTCGCGTTTTAAGCGTAGCACAAATTACGCTTAAGTGCACAATTATTTACCGTTCGGACTGATAACAATTATGGTACACTGCCATTCACCCATGTTAGCCTTTTATAATTAAAACTTAAAAGGCTTGTATGTATCGATTCATTGTGTTTTAGCAACCAATCGTTGCCGTTATTTCACCCATGCGCAAGTTCAATGCACGATATAGGTAGCTGTTTTTTAGGTTATTGATTATCAATATGATTAACGATTACCATGAACTATATTTAGATGGGATTTCGTGTACACGCATCATGATGAGATTTTGACGTTAACTGATATAAAAATAATAATAATAATACATTTCGTTAACGTGTTGAATCAATTAAGTTGTGTCTGTCACAATATGAATGGGACATATACGTTCAATCACAGTTTAAAAATGGACAAATTAATTGTGTTTACGATTTTGATATTTTTTTGTGTTTCTGCCAAATGGGTTGGCGTAACAGGTATTAATTTATGTTGTTTTTTATCATAATCAAACATATAGTTTGTAAGTTAAATCGAGTATTTGATTGTGGTTTGTTCATGTATTGTTTTATATAAAGGGCGAATCAAACATTTGCCAACTTTCGATTTCGATTTCACTATGCCGAACGTTGTTACCGATTTCATATTGTATAGCTGCCTCATATTCGCTCATTAAGGTTTAACGTTTCGCAAGTTTGATACAAGTTTTTTTAGAGCGTCTCCCATTAACAGAAATATGGCCTTCAAATGAACCATGAAATGACATTTGTACACTAGGGCTAACATGACAATATACTAAAAGGATACTGTACGAAGTTAATGTCACTATATCGTTGTTTTATTATTTTTAACAATAAACACACAAAAATATGAACGAGTGAGCTCAATTTTATTTTGAAAAAAACAACAACATGTGAAACATATTTCAGAAATATAGATGATAAAGTACGAGTCATATAGGTACATCTAGTATCAGCGCTGCCTCTATACAAACCCATTATTCCTTTTGTTAAAGAAACAAAAACTGAATGTAGTTTGTTGAATATTCACATTTATAAATGTTAACATAGCTCTATTCGAAGTCCATTTCATGGATTTCGTAATTATGTACATGATTGAGAGTTGAACTTGTCTACGAATAATCGTCTATGAATAATCGCCATATACGTACTCTGTAACATACCATATAACAGTGTATTATACCTTTAGTTCTACTGCTTTTTTGTTTACGTTTATAATTGCAAAAGGTCGGTTATAAAGGTTAATTTCAAAATATTTTTAGCGTGCCTATAACATGGAACCAGCGGGCACTTTTCCTTTTGGAACCCGCATAGCTGTAGTAGTATTTAACTGTAGTAACGAGAAACATATTAACGAACTTCTACGAACGTAAATTACGTGTCGATATTTATCCAGTTGTTTACAAGTTTGTATAGGTAAAGTTAACAGCAAACGATCGTTTCGTTTATGCAGTGTAAATATAAGGCTTCATTACTTAGGGTATTTGAGTACCGATAAATATTGACGCAGCTTAAATTAGCGAGGGTTGTATGGGCTGTATGTCTTTTAGATTGTAAGATACAATATAAACTGCTTGATTTCAATAGATTTGCTTATCAGTGGAACATTAGTGTTCAAATAAAACCCATCTTCTGCGCATAAGTTTGGATAATATTTGCTTCAAAACGGTAGCTTGTTATGTTAATACATACGAATATGTTTGTTTCGTCTATTTACAAAATACTTTGTGCTAAAATATTGAGAAGACGTTTTAGTCGCGCGATTTTCAAAATGAACGATTTTAAATAAAAGTGGGTTTAAACTATCATGAAGTCATGTTCAATATTTTATGAACACACACTTTTATTGCATCATGTGAATGCTTATTTTGTATCATTAAACTAAAACATTGCGGTTTAATATACATGTAAGCAATATTACATATCACTTCACACCTCCTTGAATAACAGTGGTCCCCAAGGCAGCCCGCTATCGTTTTACGGACCTTAACCTTTGCGTTCGGTCTTTTCATCGTTTTTAAGCTGACTGGTCATTAAATAAAGTGCGAGAAGTCTCTATTCAGTGTGTACTTTTACTTATATATGATTAAAGCTTCAACACGCCAAAATTCATGTTGACACCAGCTCATTATGACCAACACAAGTTGGTGTGATGTTCAACAGACAAGTACATCAGCAAAAGATGCAACATTTAATGGGTGATAATAGTTTATATCATACACATGCTTGTCTCTTCTTTTAGTGTTTCGATAAATTGTAGAACATAAGGTGGTGTGCAGAGGCAATTATGAATATAAGCAAATACGAAACCAACACTTTAGTGGACTACATATCGCACCTTAAGCATTGAAATAACCATATAGTTGTGCAAACTGCATGCTTGGACATTGGACAATGAAGCGAAACGATTGGTAAATCTGGTGTACTCATTTATATCGCTAATTAATCTCAATTTGACAATAAATTTCATGCCATGTAAGCTGTATAAAATAATGTCATATTTTGGTCCAACATGTTCTCCAATTATTTCAAATATGGGTTGCTTGTTTTTCAAGATCGCAAACAAACAAATTAAACGTGTTACATCTATGGATCAAGGAATGAACACGTGTGTGAATCACGACCTCTATAGTGATTAAACATTGTATTTTGTGATTTTTGCGACACTGTATGGAGCAATTTTTCTGCATAATATTCATACACGAAAGCACCTAATTTGTATATGTTTATAAGTGTAGGTCATTACATGATCCAACAAATATGTCGAGACAATTGATATTTAATTTTTGCCGTGTTTATCGTCCGCCCATTTGTGTGGATAATTCGAATACAGTTTAACCGTAAGGTAAAATCATAAATATTTCATTCCGGTCATGACCTACACTGAGAAGATGAATTTTAGTATTGCCATTATATATTTGCCTATTAATCATTTTATGACACACTTATGACAAATTCAATCTCAAATAAAGTGCATCATATAATTGTAAACATAAATCATAGTGTATGTTCATTTTTGTCCAAATGTTTACTCGCTTAGAATGTGTAGGTGAAATATAATATTGACATTTAATGTTCACACTACGTATTAAATGTTTGAACCAGATTGCCATGTCAAAAGTGGTCTTATACATCTACGCATACGAGCATCTTATGACATAAATAACTATCACTATGTACTGTGTAAGAGCTTAATTTGTATTATGTTTAAATTTCTTGCACAATCAGCACACTATTTTTCAGCTGAATGTATTCAACTTACTGCCAGAATCGGACAGCAACACGTGCAACTAACTGTTCGCTACACCTGGGCTGTTGAAGAAACAAAATTTGTATCATTTGAGAAAAACCACACTCTCTTAGGACAGTGCGTGGCTTTATTCAGTGCTGTGTGCTCAATGGAGGCAACACAAAAGGGGGCTTACCAAATGTCGTCAAATGATAACTTGACGATCGTAACTGTAACCATACCAACGTTCAATGTAACGTACTCTGGCATTTATACATTCTTTAAGAAAAACAACGGAGAAGCGAAAACAATTTGTGTAACATCAGGTACGACAAAACGTTACAAACCGTTTGTCTATCATTACTCAATTTTACAGAGAGATACAATTTAAGTGAAATAAAATATGTTTACTTAAATGTATAACAGTTTAGTGTCTTCAAAGTGTTTCTTCAGCCTTTACATTATTGATACCAAAATTAATAAATATATTTATTATTATTATTATTGTTATCAGTATTATTTGACATTTATGATTCAGTCAATGCAAACGTTTATTGTTGGTGTACGTGTATTAAATTGTAATCATTTCAACTTTGAAAACTACATTCTATTAACATAAGCCTTATGAAATTAACACATGTTTTTTTTTTCAATCCACTTCAGAGGAAACATCGCCGACAGCTGCCGCTTCGAAAGGTATAACATAGACCATGTAGCATAACTACACATCGTTCGTGTAGAAGACACAGTAAATAAACACAGTTCTTTTCTCTTTTAATCGCGATTTATTTCAGTTTAATATTTTCTAATACAACGCATGCTAATGTTCATGAAATGCAATCTAACAGCGCGGTGGCCAATATGGCCGCCACGTCAAGAAAGCGTAACTGCTCTACTCGATTGTCAAACTAGGACTGTCCTTGACAGAAAAAAATAATTCAAAACTGACCAAACAGGTTTTATACATTTTCTGATTGGCCATAATAAATATATCGGTTGACCGACTCTCTTATGTTCCGATTCAATGAAGCGGTCGGCAGGTGCTAGACAGAAATTATCCAATATTTTTAATAGCTAATTAAGATTAAATTTCCCGAGGCAATTGTCGACATACAAGCCAAATGGTTGGTAAACGTATTTGGGCTGTACTTTAAAATATGACTTTTGGGGGTTTTCTTTTTAATGTTTTGCGTATAAAATCACATTCTTTATACTAATGAAACATCTATTAATAATCTCTAAAATTAATTTCTAAAAACCAGCAACATACAGCTACGTAACAACCATTTAATACCGCAAGAAATATTATACGGGTAAGTTCATGTATATATATAATTTACTTAAAATAAAAACAACAGTATTATTTGTAATGTCTTACCTTTATTCAGGAGGGGTTTCTTTTGTGTTTCGCTTTATATAATGTTAGTACTTGTGCTCAGTGAAATTTGATGTCTTAGCTTGCCAAATAGTTCATGCCTATAACGAATCATTATATGTCAATACTCAGCACAGTATCTTTGATTTAACACTCGTTTGCCAAACAAGTAACACAAAATATTAATAACCATATGCACTCGACAATAAAAGTAAACACGATTGTGAAAGTTAACTGGACGTATTATTGTTCGACAAGTTTTAAACAATGCGCAAGGTCAGTAGTATATGTGTTTACGTATTTCACGTACACAGCTCTTTAAATCAACAGACATACAAACACATGAGTTTATAATTCCATAAATATTGCCACTCGTTGGGGTCATTGGACGTTTAGATCACGTAATTGAAGAGAAATGGGACATGCAAATGTTTATTATTAATGTTCTTAAATGATACTTTTAAACAGCATATTGGCATGTGGCATAACAGAAGTCTCGAAATATTCGAAATATTGTTAATGTCTTTGTCTTCATTTTCGTACCATGCATTTATGATTTACAAACAACGTATGAATAAAATATGTGCACTCATTAATCATACATCAACATATAATGACTTTGATAGTATGACACGTTTATTCTTGACGCTCTGTCCCATTCAATTTATTTTCATTAAATGGTGTACATTGCTCGGAAAAATGATCCAGTGAGTTCGCTTCGCATGTGTGATTATGATGCCTTGTACATGTAGCTTGATATATTTCAGGTCTAAATGGCGGAGCAATTGCCGGCATCGTTATTGGTGTCATTGTGTTTATGAGTATTGTGATATGTGGTTGTGTGTTTTGCTTACGGAAAAATGATTGTTTTTAGAGACAGAAAAAGTATGGACATTATTGAAACGTTTATGACAAGTGTGTTCTGCGTGTTATTTTTAACATAATATTTAAATCAAAATATGTTAAATTATACTAAATAGTATACAGATAATTAATTCATTAACAACACATAAACACACAATCAAATGGCAAATACAAATCTGTTTAAAAAGAACTCAATGTGGGCGGTCAATAAAATCTCGTTAATAATCGAAACAAAATGTTAAAATCATGGATATTAGAAAAGCATCCGACGAATCCGAAACAAGTCTCATTGACACCGTTTCAAAGATCCTTAAAACAATAGCAGACGTTGACCTGAAGCCATATGACATTATTGCCATTCATCGCATTCCATCCAAAAAGGGGACAGCTAGACCAATTATTTTGAAACTACGAAACAACAACGCAAAATCGGCGATAATGAAGAAGCGAAGTCCGATAAAGACAAAAGTACACAGGCTTGAAGATGATGTTACAAAGCGAAACCAAGGACTTATCAGCAGATTGTTTCTTCATCCCGATATCAAAAACCATTGGTTCTTCAATGGTTCTGTTTTCGGACAAACCATTTCAGAAGAAAGGATTAAGTTCGACATGTTTGATCATATTAATTACACAATCAGTGATTACCGAAACCGAGGCAGGCAGTTTCAGACAGGAGCCAGAGTTTAGTCTACGCTCTCATGGAGTATCCTACTAATTGTGGAAATTAACTTTGTATATCTTCAAATCGGTAAACATCGGTTTGTTCCTTATGTAACTTTAAAAAAAATGTTCACCGTCATATTGTATGTATTAAAACTAATTTAACCATTGCACACAATTTGCAACCTAATCTCCTCTTTATAAACATACTATAGACAATACAAACATTGGTTTGTTCCCAATGTATAATACTGTTTTTACATTGTTCTACTGTATATAATAAAACTAATTTGACTATATTGTATACACTTTGTAGCTTTATATTTATAAACATAATAATACACAATAATAACATTGGTTTGTGCACAATGTATAATGCTCTTTTCTCATCAATATATTGTATATATTAAAACTAATTTAACTGCTGTATACTATTTCTAACATATCATCTTAAGCATAGTTAGGTAATGTATATACTAGTAATAAAAAACGAGTGTATGATTATGTTTTTTTGGTCATAGTAAGGGTTGTGTCATCGATATTATTGTTCTACTTTGATGTGCGTTCTGCTAGACAGTTTATGCTATGATATTAAAAGTGAATTGCCATTTTGCTCATATAAAGTGCTGTTTCATCGTTAGTGTCGGCCCATATTGATATTTGTTCTGCTAGACAGTGTATGGTATTACTTTGTAAGTGAAGTATAATAGATTCTAAATTATCGCATCCTTAGTCAAATTTAACCCACTTGCAATATTTAGTTTGTAGATCTCAAACGGTGTTTTAGTAGTTATTAAATGATTAAATGTATTTAACTCGTGTCTATATATTTTTTGCAGTGTAAACATGACAACAAAGGACAAATTTTCCATTAACGGCAAGCAGAGGTTTTTGCGCAAACCTTTTGTTTCTTAAATACAATATGCACTTCAAGTGTAAATCCCATTGTTATAAGCTAAAGTACTTTTCACTATTGTATAAATATACTGTTAATCTCCTTAATCTCCACGTGGTTTCCGTGAATAACTGTACAGTAACAGTACATTTTTTAGAGTGGATTACTGAACCTTCTTCGTCCATATAAAGTATATATATATATGTGTTTGGTTGTATATATATATACATATATATATATATTCTTAAACAGGATCTTTACAATTTGTATAATTGTTTATCTGCAAAATATTTGTACCAGTGTATGTTTTGTAGGCGACCCACATAATGGAACGCCTCCTAAATAAACACAATTTACAATAACGGTAAAAGCATAATGCGGGGGATTTTTTTTGCATCCCTTAGCAGTGCTGATAATTTGCTACTATACAATTATGATGTTTAACCTAAAAGCTAAAATGGACTACGAAAGCCACGTTTTTATGAATAATATTGGCCATAATGGAGTGACATTTTTAACTTAACAAAACAATCCCATGGATAGTATACTCATTGTTTAAAGTATGTGGAGACCACTATAATGTATATACATACATCTTTTAAATACATTTTGAAAACCTGAGATACCGAAAGTTAATGTTTTATATTTAGAGCAATCTCTCTTGCACTGTTTGTACACTGCATATGTATTATTTCTCACTTTTGTTGTCATTTTCTTTAAAAAAAAGAAAAGTTTATCTGTTTATGTTTGCAATGCTGTGTGTTAAGTTAAGAAAAAATTTGCGAACTTTACCATATTTGTATTGCCTTTTTGTTTGTTTGGACGAAAATAAAATGTATTGCGTTTTGACTGCAATTGTGTATTGTGTATTGACTGCGGTAATTGATAATGGCTTCTGCTGTCTATGGTATGTTAACGAAAATGTAATACCTTGTATTGATAACGGAAAATTTAAAGATTGTACCATACAACTGTCGAGGTCTAAATGATGTTTTACTTCTTCAATGGAAAAACTAATTTACTCGCATTGGGATGGTGAATGCTATATTAGTTTTGGCACTTCTAATTCAAGGGGAGTATGTATTTTATTTAATAAATGTTTGGCAAATCTAAATGTTAAAGTGCACAATCAAGAAAAAGATACAAAGGGAAATTTATTAATTCTAGATTTAACAATAGATAACCAAAACATTTCTCTGTGCACTCTTTATGGACCAAATACTGATACTCCTTTGTTTTATAGTGAACTCTTTTATATAATAGAGACCATAGGAAATAAGTCTTATATTTTATGTGGAGATTATAATTTAGTACTTGATATGAATATTGATTATGCCAACTATAAAACTTTGAATAATAATAAGAAGTCGAGGGAATTTTTGTCTTCTGTAATCAATGATAAAAACATAATAGATACTTTTAGAGTTATAAACGGTGCTGCAAAATGTTTCACTTGGGCGAAAGCCTAACACTATCCAACAAGCCAGATTGGTCTTATTTTTAAACTAATGATTTCAGTCAGTTTATCAGAAAATCGGAAATACACGCAGCTTCGGATCAGATCACTCCCCTGTAACATTGGATTTGAATTTTATCAAAAATTAGAACATGGAAAGGGCCTGTGGAAATTTAATAATTCGTTACTCTATGACCTAGAATATATTCAATGTATAAAACAAAACATTGAAGAAATTAAGCAGCAATATGTCTTACCTGTGTATAACATTGACTATCTTAATACTATAGAAAATGACTCCATACAGTTGACCATAAATGATCGTCTGTTTTTAGACATGTTATTAACGGAAATCAGAGGTAAAACCATATCATATTCGAGCTTCAAATCCAAAAATAGAAAAGACAGAGAATATAATATTGTAAAAGCAATTGAAGACATTGAAAACAAATTAACAAATGAAAACATTGAAGAGCTCAATCTATTGCATCAAGAACTCTTAGGCTTCGGAAATTTAAAATGAAAGGTGATTTCATTAAATCTAAGGCAAAGTGGATAGATGAAGGTGAAAAACGCTCAAACTATTTTTGTAACTTCGAAACACAATATGCATCTAGTTAAAGCATCTCTTTTATTGAAAACGATGGAGGTCAGCGGCTATTTGACAATCATAGTATTTTAAGAGAAGCTGCCCAATTATACAAAACATTGTATACCAAGTCTGTTTTTAATGACTCTTACAACGTACATGATGACCTTAAAGGCATAAACACAATCAAATTAAACAATGCACAATCTCAATCATTAGAAGGCATTCTAACACTTACGGAAATATCAATTACTTTAAAAAGTTTGAAGCATGACAAAAGCCCAGGATCAGATGGTTTAACAGCAGAATTTTTTAAAGTTTTCTGTAACGATTTAGGCCACTTTATAGTGAGAAGCCTGGAACCATGTCAGTTACTCAGAAATAAGGTATAATCACATGTATACCTAAAGATATTAAACCCAGACATTTTCTAAAAAACCTTTAGGCCATTAACACTTTTAAATGTAATTTACAAGCTTGCATCTGGGACTATTGCTAACAGATTAAAAACTATCCTTGATACTCTTATTTCTAAAGATCAGACAGGATTTATTAAAGACAGATACATTGGTGAGAATACCAGACTTTTATATGACATTATGAAATATACAGAAGATAACAATATCCCTGGACTCTTGATGACCGTTGACTTTGAAAAGGCGTTCGATACCATTGAGTTTGATTTTATAAAAAAAAAAGACATTAGATTATTTAATTTTGGTACAACATGGAAAACATGGATTTCACTTTTCCTACATAATACCTTGACGACAATTCAAATCAATGGGTTTTTATCAGAATTTATAACAATTAAAAGAGGCTGCCGACAAGGAGATCCAATAAGTTTTGGCAATTAAAATAAGAAACTGTGATGCAACTTAAGGTATAGTGATAGACAATATTGAATATAAAATTTCTAAGTTTGCTGATGATACATCTCTCTTACTGGATGGCACTGATATTTCCCTGAATGCTACCCTTGATCTTTTAAATAACTTTGCCTTATGTTCTGGATTAAAAATAAATTATGACAAAACAAACCTTATATGGATTGGCTCCACAAAGTTTAGCATTCAATTAATAAAAACTAAATATAAACTAGTCTGGGGCACAACCAACTTTAAAGGTTTAGGAATATTATTTGATGTTGATTTAAAGAAAATGATAAAAAAAAACTTCTCAAGTAAACTTGAAAAGCTGCACAATATCAAGATTTGAAGACTCTCAGACGGGAGATGTAATACGCACACCAACTGTAGTTGGAATACTTGCTTCACTAAAACCAACCGATATGACAAATGGCATTTTGGGATTTGCAGACCGGCCGATGGGAGATGTAATACGCACGCCAACTGGAGACGGAGTACCTGTTTCACTAAAACCAACCGATGGGACACATGACATTTTGAGATTTGCAGCCTTGCCGATGGGAGATGTAATACGCGCTTCAACTGGAGATAGAATACATGTTTCTCTAAAACCAACCGATGGGACACATGGCAATTTGGGAATTGCAGTTTCTCAGGTTGGAGATGTAATACGCACGCCAACTGGAGACGGAGTACCCGTTTCACTAAACCCAACCGATTGGACACATGGTATTTGGGGATTTGCAGACTTGCCGATGAGAGATTTAATACGCAAACCAACTGTAGATGGAATACCTGTTTCACTGAAACCAACCAATATGAAACGTCTCATTTTGGTATCACCAACTTGAGGTGGACAGGCATAATTTCTTATATTCTATGCGCCTTGTGTACGTCCCAGTATGACACGGAATGCGCCAAGAAGCTCTGTAACACCGGTAGAGGTGCAAGGGTTCTACAGACTGCATTAACCGATACCAATCATCATTCCATGAAGAGAACACTCTTGCACAAAACAAACACTGTTGCTGTTTTTTCCCTAGTTATTTAAGAATAAAGTTGATGATGTTCACGCATAATTTTCATATGTGTTTATGTAGACACGCCTATGTTTAAATGCCGTTATAATCGTTTTACAGACCATCGTTATCATAGACAATTTAACAATAATACTTTTCTGTCAAAGCAAGTTGTGAGTGTATTTGGCGACAATTAGCCATATTACGGGCAAAAGCCCCCGCACAGTTTACTTGACCGATATATCAACATAGAGTCATCGACAAATGCTATATCACATGTATATGCATACCTCGAGCAAAACTACGACAAGAACATTATTATTGTGTAGCAAATTATACTCTATATTCTTGATTGTATTTTTTTTTCCGCTAAAAATACGTCTGCTTGTTTCCTGATGTGACGCTTCCTGTTTCCCAATATGCATTACAAACTGGTTCACACAATCTTTGATAACCCGTCTTAATTGTACTGCGTACATCCGGATGCACATAGTCAAATAAGATTACTTTCGAACGTATGTCTTCAATGTGTCCAATATTCTATAATAAATATTATCCCTTAAAATAAATAAACCCACTTTTTAAAGGTTTAATTTGATCAAATCATGAACGGCAGCGTTTTTTTTCATCGAAAACTATAAATTGCTGTGTGACGTCACTGCTTTTGTCAAACAATGATGAATCACTTCAATGCGTCATTAAATAGTGAAAAGTATAACTTACTTTCTGGTCATGTTAACAGTGAGGAAATCACATGTAGAAATGGAGAAAAAATCCACTGGAAAGTAATTATTCAATCGAATTTTCGCATTTGGTAACATAAAAAAATCGATTTATTGATAAAGAGTACTGTTGAACGAAAACTGCTTTAGTCACAAGGCAATTTTTCGCCGATTTTATGGTCAGTGTTTTTCTGTTAAATTAATTAAAGAAAAAAATCATTTTATTTTAAGTATTGGTGATATTTTTGGATTATATTCAGAATAGTATAAATGATTATTCTAAAGACCGTTTTGTTTTGGTGTATTATGTTACGTTGTGATTGTTCTGAATTGAGCGTATAACTTCAAGTATCATAACACTCAATACTTAAACGGACTAATTCTTAATGACAATTGTCCAACATTTTGTCAAATATTCCAAAAATAAAAAGAAATGGACAGAATTATAAACCTTCAAAAAACCCAAACAAAACAGTATTAATTGCGAAACTTTGGAATAATGTGAAATACTTAGGTTTTTTTCCGTCAAATTATGTTATAACACGTGCTCGCTTATAAACATTATACAATGACTAGTAGAATGCAAAAAAAAGAGTGGTAACGGCGATAGGCTTTAAACGCAAAGGACAGAGGATCGAGCTCCTCTTGGGACAAACATGTTTTTTCCTTTAAACACTCGAATTATTTTATGATAATGCAAACTAAATGTGCAATGGTTATAATCTAGTTTAGGCATTTATTGACACACTTCAAAAATACAATTATCGAATACGTGCCTTTAAATGTACATCAATTAATGTTCGATCACTTGTCAATTTAGAAACGCAAACAATATAAAATAGTTTCGGTATATAATGTAATAACACTGCTGGAACACATTTATTTTTATGCCAACAATCACTTACTAGTAGATTCACAAGTTATTTTAAGTGAACTCATGTTGTAACATACTAGGCTTATTTTACGTCAACATTGGTATATACTCTTATATTAATAAAGATGTGACACCACCGCTTTTGTCTTACCTCATTACTAGAATTTGATTAAGACACACATGGCAAAGTGGCCCTTATATGATCTAGTTTCGAATTCCCCGACATATCTTAAGAAATATTTAGAGCAAATGGACTGTTCCTTGATAAAAAAATGTTTTTGCAATCCTATTACATAGCCATTAATCTGACAACCTCCATAGCAATATTTGTAAACGGAGCGGCGTAAAGACTATTGAACCAATGGAGATACCATCATAATACTTCTTTGTTATTAAGATCGGACATTTTTTTTGGAATCCATGTGTAAAAAGTCAGTGTTTACTACGCACGATGCAAGACGGAAACATGTCGAACAAAAAGCTCGTCATTATCGATTAAGGCTCAGGTAATCTTGAAAGAGTGTGGTAAGTGCCGTTGAACGGTCAATCCAAAGTATTAACATGTATTAAACATTCATAATTTCACGGATACAAAGACAACGAAACAGTGGCTTGGTCGCGGTTCAATCGCCTGTAATTCACTTGCAGATTTCTGCGGACTAATATAGACCTCGGAATAAGACGTTTTCCTAATAACATAAACATGTTATATACAGAAGATAAGTATAATGCTGATTTTAACTGATTTTAACTGATTGTTCAAGCACAAAATAACATCAGACAAGCCAGCTGGAAGATTAAAAGCCAGACCGGGTCTCTGTGCAGAAGATCATGAAGATGTCAAGGAATATATGACCTTCTTGAGAAGAAGTTTGATAAGTTATTAATACCACACCACCAGCAAACATTAAGCAAATCTGCTCAATGCCTGTGATATATTAAGACGATGAAATGGAACACTGTGCAAAAGCAACTATTCCTGTCTATCCCACTTGCAGATGTAACAAGTCAAGTTGCCAACCAATATGGGACAAATAAAAGCTAATTTTACAGCTAGTTTCTGTAACAAATGAACAATCACGAGCAGTCTTTGATATTGTGCAATGACAATGATAGATTTTAGAGTAACTATAGCACTCATGTTGATATAATATGTTTGAATGTAGAAGACATTTTACCTACACTCAATTTATAAGGCACTTTTAATAATTTCTATTCCATTCCACAATAGCGGCTTAAAATAAGTGCATGCATTTATTAATTTTAAAATGGTTACAATGGTAACCACACAGTTCTAATCATTGTCATGCCATACATAGGAGTTAGGTGGTGTAGAGAGATGGCTGTTGTTTTCATATGGTTTGCGTATGAAGTTTGAAGGTTGTATGTTCATTTGTTCAAATGTCATTTCATGAAAATAAATCGGGACGGACAGACGGACAAACAATCAGGACAGACGTGACGAACTGGGACAGGGACGGACTGATTCCTATATAGCCCCCAAACAGAGTTTGTGGGGGTATAATAATGTGTGTGTGTGGGGGGGGGCAACACTAGCATTGTGATACATTATAATTTTAGCACAAACTGGCAAACGAGTTAGTAATTAAGAAACTATCAGCTTTACATATATATTTAAAGTGGACATAGTATAACCACATTATATATCAGACAAACGATTCAAGTTTCTGAAATGATGTTCGATGAAATGCAAAGAATATCATAGAATGTATTATTAAGCATTACAAGTACATTCGTATGCATATGTGCCCACATACACTTACTATATGCCTCTACAAAGCAAAGAAATTGCAACAAAATGGCTGAAAATTAGGTTTTTTGTCACGAAAAAGAATTATAAAGTCGCTGCTCACATAAGGTTTCCTAGTCTTCTCCATTTGGTATCCATGTTTTCCCAACATGGTCATTAAAAACGCAAATTTCTCCACAAGAAATAGTTTTCTGGAGAAACCCTGCTGAGTGGTTATGGCAGACATGTGTAAGTTTGTATAAATCCTTTAATTATTGTAGTGGCTTGCAAATTAAAGCAGTTTTTCTCCTCTAAATGCATGAAAATGGCCTATTTTTCCCGATCTTCAACTTCAGGGAGCCACATTTCGCTCATTTTTAAAGAAAATTCGTCAGGATTTTTTCTT
>VMBQ01008294.1:0-30708 GCA_007657795.1 Dreissena rostriformis
CTTGTGTAAAATATACCTAGTATATTTTACATCGTTACGTATTTTTGTATATGCACTTCTTATTAGTGTGTGTACAAAGTTGAAATCGGATTAATGTGCCATATGTTTGGTTAGATTGTACACACATTAGCGGCGCATCATTTAAAATATAGGTTAAACTTCAAACGTGTGATAAATAAACAGAATTAACATTGAACAAGTAAAATTAATGTCAAATTAAATTAACTCATTTTATTAATAACAAAACAATAATTTAAATACAACAATAATTAAAAATTGTCCATTAAATCATATTTGATTATACTCAATATTTTGAATTGTTCTGAATCATCTTGATTAAAATTATATTGAAAACATTTAAACCTAAAAGATAATTTAGATACTTTTAATTAAATTTGGTTTAAATAAATTTGATTGATTTGATTTAAATCAAATTTGATTGTATTGATTTCAATAAGTTTTAAAATAAATAAATTTATTGAACTTGATAAATTTGAGTGTTTAAATTAATTAAATATATATAGTTAGATTACATAACATAAAATAAAATTAAATTAAATCAATTAAGTTAAATTAAATTAAATTAAAATAAATTAAAATAAATTAAAATAAATTAAAATAAATTAAAATAAATAAAAAATAAAATAAAATAAAATAAAATAAATTAAATAAAATTTAATCAATTAAATTAAGTTAAATTAAATTAATTGAATTGGGATTTGAATTGTGATTTGAATTGTTATTTGAAATGTGAATTGAATTGTGAATTGGATTGTGAATTTAATTGTGATTTGTGATTTGTGAATTGAATTGAAACTCCAAAATTTAAAGTAATAATTGGCACGAAGGGAGCACATATATGGATAATCCTTTATCTAAAAGAGATAAAAGGATGTTGCAAAGGGAACAATTGAAATTAGAGATTGCTAATAAAGAAAGTGAAATACAGAAGAGAGCAAAGATCGCAAGAATAACACAAAGAGACAAAAAAATTGAAGAGGAACAATTAGTTGAATTGCAAAAACAGAGAAAGAGATTGGTTGAAATGCGGCAAAAGGCTCGGCAAGAAAAAGAAGACCTACAGAAACGCAAATGTGAAGAAATCAGAAAGGAACGAGAAGACATGGAGATTGAACTGTTGAAAGAAAAAAGACGGAATTTGGAAAAAACAGATTCTAGAAATAGAAGGATTTGATGCGTTGGAAGATGTTGATGGTAGCATGGAAAGCGAAGGAGCATGTTGTTATGATTCACAGTTAAAAGACATAAACACAGAGGAATATGAAAGAGATGACGTGAAATATAAACAAAAAGCTACCATGGGCAGATCTTTAATAACAGTTGATGAGTATGGCCATATAGATGAAATCAGTAGCACCAACAGGGTGCTTAAGTACCATGAACATGAATTTGGACGTTCAGAACATTGTTCAGATTCTACCACAGATACCGTGGACAAGGAATTGAAATGGCTTGACACCAAAACCAAGCAGCATGTTGTACATGATCATGGTAACAGGTTGAACGTTGAGAGAGACTACAATACCGACAAATGTGATTATGAACTACCGAACAATAATCATAAAGACTATGAAGATAGAGGACAAAGCAAATTGAAAATTTCACATAGAAATATACATAGTAATGTGGATCAAACATACAGATTAAATTCTGAGGCCAAAATTAAAAAGGAGGGAGATACATATAACACAGATGGTGATGCCACGAACTCAGATGACGAGTACAGTATTGAAAGTGAAGTAGTACAGCAATTAAAGAAGAAGATAGAAGACATGAAACAGAGAGAAATACAAATGATGAATGAAATTGAAAGTAGATATAAAACAGACAAATTAAAAACAGCTAAAAGAAAGCTAAAGCAACAACAAATAAGACGACTATTGCAGCAGAAGCAAGAGTTAGAAGAGAGTTTGTTGGAGAAACAAAGCACTTTAAGTTCTCTAGAGGGAGATTATTGTGCAAATGATTTGGACACTGGAACAAAAGCAGTACGTGAACCTAAAGTTTCTTTATCATAAAGCCTAATGTTCTAAAATTTTCTGATCCACAAACATTCAATGAATAGAAAGTTGAAATTGAAAGTATGATGAAATCTGGCATTTATCACCAAGATGTCTTGAGACAGTCAATAAGAAATTCCATCGCTGGAAAGCCAAGAAAAGTACTTACAACTTTGAAGCCTGATGCAAGCCTGCAAGAAATACTTAAAACATTGGAAGCAAATTTTGGTGATATCAAGACGGGCCAAAGTGTCATGGAAGAATTCTATAATGCCAAAGAAGAAAAGGACGAGGATATATCGACATGGGCAATACGATTAGAGACACTTATTCAGAAAGCAATTAATCGCAATGAGATTCAAGAAGATAAGAAAGATGCGATGTTGAGAACGAGATTCTGGAGGCATATTAGGAATACCGATTTACGAAATGCAACCAGGGTTTACTATGAAACGGTATCAACGTTCGAAGAGTTGAAAGTGAAAATCAGAAGAGAAGAGCAGGAAACGACTGTATGTAAGTGAACGGAGCAGTCTAAAGAAAGTAACACACAGTATATTGATGAACATATGAAAATCTTAAAGGATCTCACAGAGAAAATGAGTCTGATGGAGAAGAAATTGGATGATATGTCAAAAGAGAAACCATCACCAGGTGGAACCGAGTCAAGTAGGGAACACCGAACTTACGACCAACCCAACTTCAGAAGAGGTCATATATCTCGTAACATAAACATGAACAGAGGAAGAGGATTTAGATGTTATCGAGGTCAATATCCAACTCGTGGGTACTATAGACATGATCATACAGAACAACGATCTGGAACACCTTACACACAACATTTAAACGAACAGAGGCTCTGATCGCGGGGGCGGATGAGAGCGTCAGGAGTAACATATGCCCCGACAAATTGACTGATTAACAACATGATAAAGAAACAACATGATAAAGAAGACCTACTGCATAGAATGGTTGGAGAACCTAATTTGACAGACATCAAAATCAACGGAATTCCTGTGAAAGCTGTGATTGACAGTGCCTCACAGGTCAGCTCAATCACTGAAGAATTTTATAATAATATGGATCGCAGACCTGAATTAAATTCTATGGACGATTTTCAACTAGATCTCAAAGGAGCAAATGGCATCAAGGTTCCATATCCTGGATACATCGAAGCATCTATAGAAACAGAACTTACCTCTACACCAATACTTACCGTTTTATTAGTCATCCCGGTTCCACAATATCATGGTGTAGCTCCAGTCCTGCTAGGAACTAATTTAATTCGTAATATTCAGCAATGCAGAAACACAGAGAACTTACCTGATGAGTGGGAAGCAGCTGTTATGTCCATCAATCCGTGTATTGGTAGAGTGACAGCAACGAAACCCATAACCTTACATCCAATGGAAACCAGAACGGTTACTGGATTTGTAAGGAAGATGAAAAATGCAGACGCAGCAATAACAGAGGCACTTGAAGATGAACACTCTCATAGTGCTATTGTATGTCCACGCGTGGTCTCTGTAAATAACACCGGTCGAAACGCAAGAATACCTGTAAGAATCTGCAACGTGACAGCAAGACCAATCAAGATCAAGGCAAGACAGAGCCTATGCCAATTAAGTGAAGTCAAAGTATTACGAGAAGCACCCGTTTGCGAGCAATTGACTGCAGCACTACAGACTGAAACAGCACCTGAAAAGAAAAGAAAAGCTGAAGATGGAAATATTAAAGATCAATATGGAGTTAATCTAGAACAGACCGATTTGACCGATGATGAGAAAGATCAAGTGTACAAGCTGTTCCAAAAATATGATGCAATTTTTCCCAAACATCCCATGGATCTTGGACACACCTCAACCGTAAAGCACTCTATCAAACTAAACAATGATACACCGTTTAAAGAGCCATATCGAAGAATCCCACCTGGAGTATTTACTGAAGTCAGAGAACACCTGAAAGAAATGCTGGACATGGGAGCAATTCGAGAATCAACAAGCCCTTGGTCTTCGAACTGTGTCATTGTGAGAAAAAAAAGATACAATTCGGTTTTGCATCGACTTCCGGAAACTTAATGAAAGAACGAAGGCAGACAGTTATGCTTTGCCACGAATTGAAGACGCATTACACTTGTTATCAGGGTCAAAATATTTTTCTTAATTAGACTTAAAAGCCGGATACTGGCAGGTAGAACTTCAGGAGGAAGATAAGGAGAAGACCGCGTTTCAGGTTGGAGGCCTTGGATTTTATGAGTGCAACCGTATGCCTTTTGGGTTATGCAACGCCCCCGCAACCTTCCAACGATTGATGGAGCGTTGCATGGGGGATTTAAATCTCCGAGACTGACTCATCTACTTAGACGATATCGCCATTTTCTCCCAGGATATTCAAAGCCATATCCAGAGATTGGACCAGGTGTTTTCCAGATTAGCTTCCTACAATCTTACAATTAAACCATCAAAATGTGAATTTTTTCAAACCAAAATAACATATCTAGGCCATGTTGTGTCCGACGAGGGAATAAGTACAGACCCAGAAAATACTGAAACGGTGAAAAATTGGCCCATTCCTTGTAATGTAAAAGACGTCCGGAAATTCCTAGGGTTTGTTGGATACTACAGGCGTTTCATTAAAAACTTTTCTAAGATTGCAAGACCTCTCAATAACCTGCTGATTGGTCACACTAATAAACCCAGAGATAAACAAAAACCACGTGTTTCGTCCAAGAAAGTCCCGTTTGTATGGACTGATGAGCAGCAATCGGCTTTCGATGACTTGAAAAGGCAGTTGGTTAATCTTCCTATTCTTGCCTATGCAAACTATGAAATTCCGTTTGTTGTGCACACTGATGCGTCTTCACAAGGTATTGGCGCAGTCATGTACCAAAAGCAAGATGGGAAGGAAAGGGTAATTGCGTATGCCAGTCGCTCTTTGAATCCAGCTGAAAAGAATTACCCAGCCCATAAACTGGAATTCCTCGCTTTGAAGTGGGCGATATCGGAACAATTCCATGATTATCTATATGGAACCAAGTTTGAAGTGGTGACTGACAATAACCCTCTCACTTATGTTACTACTACTGCCAAGTTGGTCGCCACTGGTCAGCGATGGATGGCAGAAATGGCTAATTATGAGTTAACACCGCGCTATCGCGCCGGACGTCAGAATGCCGATGTGGATGGACTCAGCAGAATAACCGTTGATACAGATGTTATAACTGCATTGATTACAGCTGTGATGGCTACCGTTGAAGAAGCACCTTTATGTTTAAGTATAGCTGATCCCGACGTGATAGCCGAACTTGAACAAGAAACAAGTGTTCCAGACGACGTCATGCAAGCATATGCTTTGAGTTCGAAAGATTGGCGACAAGCTCAACTGTCTGATACAGTTATTGCCGAACTCATAAGCCATATCCAGCAAGGCACCAGACCGACTCCTCAACGGACCTCGAGTGAATGTTCAGCTCCACAGAAGTATTTAAGAGACTGGAACAAATTGGAACTGAGGGATGGCGTTCTTTACCGTATAGCCAATTATGGGAACCAGTTGTATAGACAGTCTGTATTACCAGAACAGTTACGGGGTGAAGTGTTCCGTGCCTTTCACGATGATTTAGGCCATCAGGGTAGGGACCGAACTACGTCCTTATTTAAACAGAGATTTTATTGGCCTGGTATGGACATTTTCATCGGTCGTAACGTAGCCAGTTGTCCTAGGTGCACTCGGCGCAAGGCACATGCAGAGGCAGCTCCATTGGTCAGTATTCAGATATCTGCTCCTATGGAAATGGTATGTTTAGATTTTCTCAGTCTCGAGAGATCTAAAGATGGCTATGAGAATATCCTCGTTATCACTGATCATTTTAGCAGATATGTCCAAGCATTTCCTACCACCAACCAGACAGCTCGTACAACCGCCCGTGTCCTTTTGAAAAATTCTTCGTTCATTACGGATTTCCGGAAAGGATTCATAGTGATAAAGGAGCCAATTTTATGTCCAGCCTCATTCAAGAGCTTTGTCAACTTGCAGGCATACAGCAATTTCGGACTTCTCCTTATCATGCAATGGGCAACGGTATGGTCGAGAGGTTCAACCAAACCTTAATACAAATGAAGGTTACACTAGAAGAGGATAAGAAAAGCAACTGGAAAGACTATGTAAGTCCAATGGTCCATGCATACAACTCGACTATCCACAATAGTACTGGGTACTCGCCATACTTCTTGATGTTTTGGCGCCACCCAAGGTTAGCAGTGGATGCGCTTCTAGGTCTCAACACTGACGATATTGGTGCAAAGTATAAGAATGAATACGCTCGAAAACTCTGTGAACGGTTAGCTTCTTCATACCACAAAGCTAAAGAGATTGCTAACAGGACAGCGGAAGTTAATAAGCGCCAATATGACATGAAGGCAAGAGCTGCTAAAATTCAACCTGGAGATCTTGTCCTTGTGCGAAATGTTGCGTTAAAGGGAAAGCAAAAAATCGCTGATCGCTGGGAAGATACGCCGTATGTAGTTATAGGCCAACCTAATCCTGAAATTCCAGTCTACGACGTCAGGAGGACGTCAGGAGGGATGATCCGAGAGCTAAACGCATACGTCGCCTTCATCGCAATCTGTTATTACCCTTTGGAGTGGACTTAACCGGTAATGGCGGTGTTCCACAGTCTAAAGATACGCACCAACAGAGTGAACTGGTAGACATACCACGATTTGTCATTCCGCAGCGGAGAGCCGGGAGTACAGTTTCACTGGACGACGAAAAATCGTGTGTCGACGAAGATCCAGTTTTACGCCGTTCCGCTAGGAAACGAAATCTGCCTAAATGGAGAACATCTAGCGATTTCGTGAGTCAGTGAACTTGTGGAATATGACAAACTGTCTAAATAAACGTTGACCGTTAGTAAAATGTGAAAGTGTGTGTGTGTTTTGTTATTGTGATATATATATATATATTTATATATATATAAATAGAATATCGTTAATATGTATCACTTGTGTTTGTATTTTTCATCATTAATATGCATGCCTTTAGTAATTTGAATATTGCTTTGTTTCAGCTTTCAATATTCAAAATGTGATGAATGTTCAAATATATAGATGTTTCACTATATATGCGTTTGTTTTTCGTTGTTCTGGTATAGCCGGTTCTGACATGCTCTAAGTTAAAAGTTTGAGCATATAAAAACCCTATTTATTTATAAGTTACTCTTGGGGTTGATATTAATTTAAATGTCGGGACGTCATTTATACACCGGGGGATATTGTCATAGGATGAATAAATACAATGTTATATTTAAACAGCTCTATCGTATATAAACCTTCAAAGTATCAAGCCACTATCTTGTACTATGCATAATCGAGTCGTATAAGTATTGTAGTGTAGTATTGATAGTGTTTAACCATGGTTTTTATAGTTCATGCTAACACCGTTTATGCGCACGTGCACGTGAATGTTAATCCTTCGCGCCACTGTCCAGAAACGATAGCGTCGGTCAGATAGCTAGACGCCATTTGAATGTGCCGATTTAGCAGTTATATATACTTTTATCTGCAGGTATTTCATATTTATTCTTATTATTAGTATCATTATTATTATATTGAAATAATGTTGCACTGTTAACATTTCGATGCGGTTGCATTGCTTGTATTGTTATATGTTTGTTATTGAAATGACTTATCATTTATTTCGTATTATTATTATATTTATCTTCATTATAGAACGCAATGCTATTGTTAAATATTATTATATTTATCTTCATAATAGAATGCAATGCTATTGTTGCAGATTTATCTCGTATTAATTGTCCGCACGGGGAAAAAACACGAGGAAACATCAACGGTTGTTGGTATTTTATTCTCCACCCACTTCGGCTGGCGATGCCGGCAACATCAAAATATTTTAAAATTATAAAGCTGATTTACAGGTACAAGGCGTAATAAAACGAAAACCTTACAGTCTATTTAACTGTTATGCTCTAATATTGTTTCTTCAATTAGAAGTTTGAGTCATGATAAGTAATTTTTAGACATTTTAAAATACTCGCCCAGTGTCAACAATGCTTTAAATTAGTTAACAAGCTGTATCATGCAAATGTTTGACATTTAATCTTAAGTGTGACTTTGGCCTTCGACCAAGTTGGGATACATCTCCATATGATCAACATTTGTGTCAAATTATTTTTAAAATACACGATGGATGATGAAGTTAAAGTCCGGTCACGCTGTTTTCGTGCCAAATGTAACCTTTGACCTTTACTCGTTACATTGACCTTTGAGGAAGGGAGACGTCGTTAAACATGACACGCAGGCTCAACATGTTGAAGAAAAAAAAACAATTACATTATCAATTATTACGCTGCAATCAGGACAAGTCGTCATGGAAAAATGTATAATATCTTGAACTTGATCTTGACGTTTTAGGTACTGACACACGTGGTCTTTTCATGGAGGACATTTGTAGTAAGTCCGTTTAAAATTGCATGATTGATGAAAATTGTGGTAAGTTATTTTAAAATTGCGCGATGAACGGCAAAGATACAAGTCCATACAAGTTGTTTTAGCCGAATTAGAAAGTTTACCTCTAACTGTGACATTGAAGATTGAGGTAGAGAAACGGATGTTACACGTGATGTTGAACATTTGTGTAAACTTGTACGATGCATGAAAAAGTAACTATCCGGGCAAACTCGTACGCAAGCGCGAAAACACACACACACGCGCACGTACATACATTTGACCAATATGACTGCTACATGTATGTCGATCTTTCCGAAGGCGGGCTCGAAAAAAAAACTAATGTTGTGAATTAATCATTATTTTCAACACATTTCATGCTTTACAATATAAAAAGAGTTAACAAACTTTATTTCAAACATTAACAAATGTACTGTATAATTCATAATTTCTAAAACAAAGCTGAACGTGTTACTGAAAATTATAATTATATATGATGTTTTCGTAAGGTATTACTGTCACCAATTATTGTCAAGACAGTACCCAATCCAAATCCGTAACCAATAACAAATTCTGACTAATTAAACAATTAAAATCAAACGATACAATCAACCTATCTAAATGGTGTTGATTATCTCCTTTCTTAAAAGTTTCTACAACCTCCCGGCTACCTCCCAAACCTCTCGGCCGTCTCCGTAAACATTTATTTCACTATATGGACTGCAATCGTGATACATCTCCGGAATCCTCCGTAAGATTTAAGCAATAAATCGTCTGCTGATCCAGAGTGATATGGACTGGTTATATACCGCTGTGGACAATCCTGCATATCGAATAGTCACGTCCACATCGTGCATACTCACATTTGGTATGTCATCTGTGAACTCGTCTATGCAGATTAAGTTAAAATGTACTAAAATGCTGTTCATACCACTTTCTATAGCGTTAATTGCTATACAATAACGCATTATTTTATCCAATATATATAATGTTAGGATGATGCATATTCGCATGAATTTGCTTTAATTAAAAATCTCATTGTAGATAAATGTCCAGGAACACGCAAAAGCAAATCAGTTGTTTTTGTAGGTTTGACATACATATTGTTATTATCTAGTGCAAATATCGCAATACTGTAATTGTTAATCTGAAATTGTAATAAACCAAATTGTAAATGTATTTGTCATTGGTCTGCATATAAACTTTATACAAGCGTCTTAAACGGGTTTACAGATTTACCGAAGTGAATGAATTCATTAAGCAGACTATTATGTTTAATCTGAGATATAAACCAGTGTTAACTACGTAGTTAAATATCTATCTAGGTCAGTTGCTTCAATCGATATGTAACCACGTGATAAACACATGCACAGATAAACAGCTATGCATAACGAATTTGTTGACAGTTGGCGTGCTATGTTTCAACGGACATTTTCGTCCTTATGGTGAACTTATTTTAGAAATGGCAACATCTCTTCGATCAGTATATAAAGGATCGGATATAGTTCTGGATTATTGTTGTACGCCTTGCGAAGAGGAGAGTTTGAAAACAGAGGCGGAGGTATATTGTGATAAATGCTCAACATTTTATTGCGGATCGTGTATACACAAGCACAATGAGTTGTATAAAAAGCACGCGACGTATGGGAGATCCGATATTAAGAATTGGCCAGTTGCCAAGCCTATACAGGATCTTTTAGAGAAGTGTGAGTTACATAAGGAAGAGAAATTGAAGCTTTTTTGCGAGGACCACGGACAGCTTTGCTGCAACACCTGCATCTCGTTGGGCCATCGGTAATATATTCATACACAATATTTTACACCGATTGTAAAAAAAATATCCGTCAATATTAAATTCGCAATCTAGCAAAACAATTTAGTCCCGTAGCGAATATTAAGATACATTTTATATTGGTAGTATTTTCCTGGCTATATAGGCGAATGATCCAAACACTATTGGAATCTTTTTATGTCTCTTGAGTACCGACCAGAATTTGGTCGCTACTTGTGAACTATAGGCACTATGATACTTATCATTAACACTTTGTAATAACATTGATATGTCTTTCACTGTTAACTTTTCCAAATAAATGTATCGGTTAATATGTTTCGTACGAAAGATAAGTTACCTGCATTTGAAATCAACATACATCCGCGGCATGCCTTCCATTTGCTTTGTGTAGCTTTAATCGATCGTGCATCAAATTGTAAACTTGTTAGGTGTTTATAATTTATATATTGAAAGTAGCAACCCATGAAATAATATGTCGTTTCTTGGTGAGGAATGCATTCCTTATATGTTTATAACAGCAACTTAATTATGCCCCCGGTAGGGTGGCATATAGCAGTTGAACTGTCCGTCCGTCCGTCTGTCCGTCCGTCCGTCCGTCTGTGTGTCCGTCCGAAAACGTTAACGTTGGCCATAACTTAGTGCAATATAGCAACTTGATATTTGGCAGGTATGTGTATCTCATGAAGCTGCACATTTATGAGTGGTGAAAGTTCAAGGTCAAGATCATCCTTCAAGGTCAAAGGTCAAAAAACAAAATCAAGGGAAGTAATTAGTTTTTAAAGGGAGATAATTTCTTAACCTGCCAAATGATATATTGAAATTTTATATATAATACTATGAAACCATACCGCTGAAGCATAATCAAAATGACATTTTATGGTTAAGCCAAGCACACAATGATACTTTTGGCCATACATGTATCTTAGGTACTTTAAGGTTACCTGTGAATCTACAGTCACATAATTAACTGCTACTAAAAATAGAGATTTGTCAGAAGGATGACAATTATTTTCAAGGGAAGTAATTCATATAATTATAAATCTCATATTATAAATTTCCTTACCAATAATTTAAGTTCTTTTCACAGTTACTGTACAGATTTTGTATGTTGTTTATTTATAACTTAAATGATTGATTTGTCAAAGTTTTTTTTATTAAATGATATAACTATCATTTCTTTCCTGTATCAATTTGTCAATGCTAGCTTTCATTACTTACCTGTGTACTTATGTCCATAGATACACGATGAACTGTGGCTATGATCTCTTTGATTAAACCACAGGCCTTGGTAGTCTGTCCCCCCCCCCGGTAGGGTGGCATATAGCAATTGAACTGCTGCCATAATTTTTGCAATATTGCAGATAGCAATTTGATATTTGGCATGCATGTGTATCTCATGGAGCTGCACATTTTGAGTGGTGAAAGGTCAAGGTCAAAGGTCAAAAACATAATCTAAGGGAAGTAATAAGCTTTAAAGGGAGATCATTTCTATACCTGCCAAATGATAAAAATAAATTTTATTTCAAGGTGGCGCAGTAGGGAGCAATGTGTTTCTGACGAACACATCTCTTGTTTTACATGAAAGACATAATAACAGGAACGCTTTATTCTCAATTAACAAACATAGATCTTTATAAAACAGTTTGTACCTAAAACAAGAAACATGTTCGGTTCCTGTGGTGTTTATACACTGGTATGGGTTGTATATTCCAATAAACAAAAGCGATTAAGTATAATCCGTTACTTATTAAAGTCTGCTTAAACAAATCAAGGCATCGCTTCATGTAATGAGTTGTTTAATGGTTTATTCGAAGAAAAAAAGCTACTCTAAAATAAATACATTAAAAGAACTGTTCAAAGATAAAAAATTATGACCATTTAAAAGCAATGGTCAAAGATTCCAAAATAACAAATTCACATTGTATTAAACAAGCGAAACGACATTTCCTATTGGAACAATATTTCTAAAATCGTTTTGTGTCCTTAACGTCTTAACTAAAAACGGTTGCAGTATGTTACAGCAGAAACCGTCCATATACCGTACTCATGCGCTGTCTATATAGCTAGCGACGCATGTCACCGCATATTGCCTTTCCATATCTTAACTCTCATTATGGTATATTTTATCTGACAAACAAAGAACTGCAGAAAAAATCCATTTATCCAAATAAACAAAATACTGATTATAATCATTAATTATACAACTGATTTTCAAACAAACTTTCAAACAATTAAACGTTCAAATAACGCAATTAGTAGATATTCCTGTGCAAACATTATCTTATTCATAAAATGGTATATATTTTCTTCAGGTAAATGATCATTTATATCCCTTTATTTGAAATTAGCGATATTATTTATTAATATAAATGTTTTAACAGTATAATTAAGTCGAAATGTGCTTTATTTTATTTTCAGCCAATGCAAGAAAGTTTCTCTTATAAAAGATGCAGTAAAGATCCAGTCATCTGCAGACTTAAATCAGATTTTTGCTGAAATCAACACGATTCTGCAACAATTGACGCAGCTCCGAAAGAGTCGAGAAGCCAATATAACCTCCGTGCATGAATCATATAAGAAAAACTCACAAGACATACATAATTGCCGCCAGAAAATAAATGCAGCTTTAGACGAGCTTGAGAAGTTGAATTTCACGGAACTGGATGTTGCTTTGAAAACCTTAAAGTCAGACCTAACAACAGACGTTGATAACTTAAGTAAAGTTTACGAAGAGTTAAAATGTTTCAAAGATGTGATGCAGGACATTGGTGCAAAAAACACTGAACTCGTCTTCGTAGCCAGCCAGAAATGGTCGAATAAGAAAAAGCAGTCAGAATCATTATTACAGAGGTTGTCTGAAAAACATGACATTAAAGTTTTATTTCAAGCAAATGACACTATTGATACGTTTTTGGCGGAATTATCTGGTCTGGGCAAAGTAATTCATGAACGGTTTGTTGACCAAGATCGTTTATTATCTGTGATTGGGAAGTCTAAGTACACTGTCAAATTAAAGGATGATAGCACTGGGAAATATTGCATGGCCATATCTGGAGTATGTTGTTTACCTGACGGTCAGATCCTCGTTACTGACACATATAACAAATCTTTGAAGCTGTTGGACAAGCAATATAAAGTTGTCAGCCACTTAAACTTGGGAAATTATGCAAACGCTGTGTGCCATATTGGTCAAACTGATGTAGTTGTTACTCTTGATGATGATAAAGATACAGGCAAGTTGCAGTTCTTCACAGTGGACAAAGGGACACTTGTCAAAGGCAGGACAGTACGGCTTGAACATCAGTGTGTTGGTATCTGCCATCGACTGAGTGAGCTGTATATCACATCTGGGGAAGCGCTGTACAAATACGATTTGAGAGGAAAACAGCTGAACAAATTGTATGAAGATTCGTCCGGTTGGATGTCAGGTAGTATATATAGCAAAAGAAGAAAAAAGGAAAGCAAAGTCTGACTGAATGGCTGACATACTTTCACATGTTTGTACTTTTTAGATCGTTTGTTACAAATGGTTTGCTATTGCCATTAAGTATAGATGTAATTAGAACAGATAAACATAATAATCAAATATGTTATTTCTTAATTTTTTTTCCTAGTTCTTATTATTGTCTGTAATTTATTAAATTTTATCATGCATGTATCACGTATTCAATATTTTAACAGTGTGGACGTGTGATATTACCAATAACGGTGACAAGATCTTCGTCATCAATCGTAAGGACAACAAGCTGCTCACACTTGCAAATGATGGGACCGTGCTCTCCGAGTTCTCAGACCCAGAACTAATATGTCCGTGGAGTGTACACGTAACATCTGAAGGACAAGTGCTGGTGTGCTGTCAGGAGACCAAAACTGTCATGCAGGTGCATAGCGATGGGAATAGGAAAATTTCTACTTTGTCTCTTGAGGCTGATGGAATCAATGAACCCAGATCAGTCTTCTACAACATGAAAACATCATCTGTTGTTGTAGGACTTGGATCCAGCCTTGCTATTGTCGTTTTAAAGGTTACATGGAATTTAAAAGCAACACATATTTAGTAAGTGTTACAAATGTACCTGACAAAATCCAAAACATAATTACGAGTCTATATTTCTTAGCAAATACCTGTATCATAAATCAATTGCACATACGACAATGTCTCTTACCATTTGATTAAACAAAACTGATTATACAACTGGTATACATGAAAACTCTGAAGACTTATTAGACTGGTTAATACCAAAACGTCTAAAATTATGCGGTCGCCTCTTTACCAATATAATTTATTATGATAATATAACCATAGATAGTGTTCACCGATTTAATTATCTTCGCATTGTATTCACAATTGATGTTTCTTTTAGTGACGCACATACCACTCTTTTTGTTCAGGCTCTTAAAGCTATTATTGAGCTGATATTTGTGTACAAATTGACAGACATTCCAGTTACTCATAAACTATATCTTTTTTATAAACCCATAACTCTTATTATTTACTACTTATTAACTACGGGCGCGAAATGCGGGGTTTGGTCAAAGGTTTGCCAATTGATAGGGTTCATTTGCAATATTGTAAGCAAATACTTGGCGTCAAATGATGAACTAAAACGATTACGTATATGGTAAAATTGGACGTGTAAACTACCAATACATGAGATATACATGTACTAGCATTAGTAAATACCGGATAAAACTTTTAAGAAAATTAGATAATAAATGTAGGTTTATTTGACTATGTTTAATGATAGTATTAAGTATCCAAACAAGAAAAATTGGTGCAAATTATTCAGAGATCCACTAAGTTATGTGGGATTTTAAGATACTTGTATTTTCCAAGCGACACATTTGTTCAGAATTGGAAAGAGAGACTTCTAATAGGACACAATTATATAAACATATCGCTGTTTTCCAATTTAAACCGTACCTGAATATATGTCATATAAAACGTTTCGATAAATGTTATCAAAATTACGTATGTCATCACATAGATTAAATATCGAGATAGGTAAATGGGCTAGACCTACATTAATTCCATTAGATCAAAGCAAGTGTATTTATTGTTTGTAATAAAGTCGAAGATGTGTTTCATTTTATTCTTGAATGTAAACTATATACGGAACTTAAATAAAACTATTTTCTATTTTATTACAGACGAAGACCAACTATGTAAAAATCTTTATCTAAAAAATGAACCATCAATAAACAATTTGAGCTGTTATATTTATCACTCTTTTAAGGTTCGATCGCATAATACCTTTCCATTGAACGTATTCTGATGTTTTTTGTACCGCATAAATCTGGAAGTAACTTTATTTGTATTTATTATGTACTGCACATTTATTTTAATGTTGTTACTTACAGATTATTTAGAGGGACCCAACGCGGACTTTATGAATTGTTTGCCAGTTTGAAGACATATTTGCAATGAATTATATTTTGAAACTGTATCAATCAAGATGTTGTTAAAACACTGTTTTATAACTAATTATCGAATTAAATACAACTGAAATTAAAACGTTGCTACACAAATTAGGCTGTTACATATATACATCAGTTTAGTAAGTGATATTAATACATATGTACCGTGTTGACCTATGTTTGTGTTAAAAGGTAGTTTTAATTGTACTGTCAAAAATGTATTTGAATTTCTTTTATCAATTGCCATTATTATTATTATTATGCATTGAACTATAGCCAGTATGTCAGATTTTACCACTGTACTCATAAATGCTATGTTTGTATATGTTAAATGTGAAACTGGTATTTTCATAACTAATGATATCCCAGATATTTTATGTCTAATGTTTGCAGACGATGTCGCCAATTGTAACAAATTAACATTGTTGATCAGTTTTGTACTGATACTGGTATGGAAATTAATCTGGGTAATACCGAAATTACTGTATTTCGCAATGGTGGTCCCCTCCGGAGATATGAATCTTGGTTCTTCCGCGGACAACAACTTAACGTTACTCCTGTATACAAATACATGGGGTTATTGTTGACTCCAAAGTTAAGCTGGAGCTCAGCCCATGATAAACTAGCTTCCCAAGCACAAAAGGCACTATTTGCAATACGAAATTATCAGAAACCATTTGTTTTTTTTCCTGCAATGGATTTATTTAAAATATTTGATACTATGGTAAAGCCAATATTATGTTACGGTTCCCAGATATGGGGTTATGAGTACAGCCCAGCTATTGAATTGTCCATAATATGTTTTGTAAAAAATTCTTACATGTTCGTAAAAATTCCAATACTTGCATGGTTTTGGGGGAATGTGGAAGACTCCCATTATGTATCACTTATTTTACCAATTGTATCAGGTACTGGTGTAAACTATTAACTTTGACATCTGATAGATACCCTAGGCAATGTTATATTATGCTTAAATCAATAGATGGTGCTGGAAGTATTTGTTGGGCAACCAAAGTAAAATCTATACTTTTCACATACGGTTTTGGATATGTGTGGATATTACAAGAAATTGGTGATTGTGATATGTTTATCATTTTTGTTAGAAATAGATTGATTTACTCAAAACTGGCATGACACCGTAAGTAACTCAAGTCGTTGTCACCATTATAGTCATTTTAAAACCCTACTTAATATTGAGCGATATTTGATAATAGAAATGCCAGTCAAACACAAAATAGCCTATGCTAAATTTAGATGTTCAAATCATAAACTACAATTTGAAACTGGCAGACATCTGAATATAACTTTCCAGAATCGCGTGTGTAATGTTTGTTTACAAATTAATATTAATATGACATATGTGGATTGTGAATATCATGCATTTTTCCATTGTGCTAAGTATACAAGTATTAGAAATCAGTTTCTGTTCAACTGGTATAACTCTGATAATGAACTGAATAACTTCTATGACTTATTGTCAACGAATGATTTTGAAACTATAAGAAAATTAGCAGTGTATGTTTTCTATCTTTTGAATTCTATAAAAGACTAGATACATGTATCAACATTTACATCAGTAAAATATTAATATGACACAACTTTGCAATTTCTGTATATTACATGATGTGTATGTAGAAAATTAGCAGTGTATGTTTTCTATCTCATGAATTCTAGAAAAGACTAGATACATGTATTAACATGTACATCTGTACAATATTACTATGACACAACGTTGTAATTTCTGTATATTACATGATATGTATGTAGAAAATTTGCAATGTATGTTTTCTATCTTATAAATTCTAGAAAATACTAGATACATGTATTAAAATTTTACATCTGTACAATATTACTATGACACAACTTTGCAATTTCTATATATTACATGATATGTATGTAGACAATCTGCAGTGTATGTTTTCTATATTATGAATTATAGAAAAGACTAGAGACATTTATATCTGTATAATATTACTATGACACAACTTTGCAATTTCTATATATAACATGACATGTATGTAGAAAATCTGCAGTGTATGTTTTCTATCCTATGAATTCTAGAAAAAAGACTAGATACATTTACTAACATTTACATCTGTACAATACCACTAGGACACAACTTTGCAATTTCTGTATATTACATGATATGTTGTTTGGGCCGGAGGCCTCTGTTTCTTTAATAAACTGTTGACTTGAAAAAATAATATAAATATAAATATAGCATACTACATGTACATGACGTTTTGACCATCTATATTCTGGATTTCATATGTGGTCTGTATAAGGTATGTTAGTTAATAGCAAACGTCGTCATTTCAATATATTTTGTTTAGCGTGTTTATTTAGCTACATACATCGTGTCGTAATATTAGTTTAATTAAATATTGTGCTGTGACCAGAGCCTTTGGGCTGCCTATATTTTCGATTCGTATAGGTAGCAAGCAAGGGCGAATGCTTATTGATATTATTACATGCATTAGCCGTAATTGGCATGCATTTTAGTACAGATAACTGTAAGATTTCTTAATATACTAAAACAAGTATATTACTATCACGTGCTGTTATATTACTCTCCAACATTTATAACTGCTATATACATATATATACTATTATAAGCATGTGCCTCATGAAATGAATTAGGTTTCTTCGGGTAAGTATAAAGTATTATTATAATTATCGTCATATGAAGAACACATATATGTACACTACATGCATTTTATATATTGTTTTAATTGTTTAGCTTCATTACAATTTTACGTAATAAGACATATTTAATAACATATTTACCACCGATATTGTTTAAAATAACAGTCCAGTTTCTAATAATACATGCATGTATGGCTGAAATTAAACGTATTATTGCTTTTTATATTTGTATGATTATTTGTTATTACTTTGTAAATCACAAACTATTTAATTTGTAAACAATGTATGCTTGCTCCATTTGGGCTTTTGACCTTCTGGACGTGTTGTTTATTAAAACATAACAAAAATGTAAATTACACGTATTGATTTTGATTTTACTAGTGTTGGAAGCGAATTAACATATTTTACTTGATTTCTAAATGGAAATAAAGTTGAAATAAAATTAAATGTCTTTGTGTGCAATACCTGTCTCTACATTTTCGCTATCGCCAATCATATTTCATTAACAATTATAGTATTGTGCACACGAATGCTGTTGTTTTAACGCGAAACATAAGATTGGTTGAATTATTATCTTTTGTCTTTTTACAATAGAAGACTGGAATAATGTAAGGTCATGCGATTGTGTGGCATTGTAAGGGTTTGATCCTGCAGCAATGTCTAATTGTGAAATGTTTTCATCACATTAGCGTTTCATACGCTTCTTTCATTCATGGAAGCCAACTGAGTGTTAACAATTTAAGTCATCTGAAAAAGGTGTCACATTCGTTGAAACCTTTTAATACAACTTATTGCTGCTTTAAAAGAGAATACTTTTGTATGCAACCGTTCTTAATCAAATAAGGATATGTACATTTTCTATATCATTTATTTATATCAGAAGTTTATAACACTTTTAATACATGCAGTCGGGGCACCTTTGTTTAACCTTATTTAGTGCGCACAATCCGCAAAACCATATCTCGGATGAAGGATATCACATTTGAACTCATTTGATCGCGGCGTGCTTAGTGTAGTGTGTGGTGTGCATCGTCAACTCTAAGCTCTAAACCACTCTAGATGCCACTGAATCTGGTCATGTGCGTCAAAACACTTGATTACCATTTAAGATCAGATTCAGAAGAATAATTTTAAAACTCTAGAAGCAACATTTATGACTCAATATTGATAAAGGTTAGTGAGAATGTTTATCTAAAAAATATCAAAATTCGTTTCACATCTGCGTCACGTTGGTCCATCATCAAGGTCAACAAGTTTAATCTGAGAAACATAGTATTAATACTTGTCTTTTAAACTTGGTCGGCATGTTTGAATCTGGTCCATATGTGTCCTTAAACTAGGTCTTCAGGTCAAATTTGTTTACCACTTTAAAGGCAATATCTATGACTCAATCTTGATGGAACTTGATGAGAGTGTTTTCACCTGTACAATATCTAAGACATCTTTAAATCTTGATCGAACAAACCCTTATGTGCACTGTTTAGTGTCTTTAATGCGTATTTGTTTATAAAGCATGGTCACAATGTTTATCTTAACATTATCAATGCCGACTTTGAATCAGGGACAAGATAGTTAAATAACTATGGCACAATGCTTCGAAATACAACTTTCAATGATAAAGGGTAGTTAATACTTCAGTTCTGATACATATGTAAGTACATGTATGGGTATTTTATATGGCTTTCATGGATTATAATTCCCATGCCATTATGGATTTATCCTCAGTGTGCCATCAACAATAACTCAACAGAATGTCAGAAAATGTCACAAAACGTGCTTACATATAACATTTATATGCGACGTTTGCAATGATCATTTTTTTCTGCATCAGAAGTAAAAAAAATGGTTAAAGTTGCTAAACAATCCTTACTATAGAAGTGACAAATATGATAAAACGATTACAAATGGCAATATGACGATACACACACTCTTATTGCAATGGGGTTTCAATGGTAGAGTTCTTATTTATAGGTTGCAATACTGTCAAAGCCTCTTTTTTCATATACAGAAGACATATGAGTGTGGACATTGACAGTATAAAAAAAACACATTCCGATTTGTTTTGTCACGAGTCTGCAAACCCGTTACCTCTCAGTAGTTTTTTGAAGCGACTTGCATCCCTTTATCATTCGAATAATTGTAAACATTTTAGGTTTAAATCAAACAGTAAATACGACATGCGAAATCAACGCCGACAACATTAAGGCACGTTTTTTTTTCACGTCACTTTTATTTCTACTCTTCATTGCCAATAATGCCATTCCGAGAACAAGTTTGTAATACATATTCATAAATTAGTTTCTATAACTGAAATGTAATATACTTAAATGTCGTTGAACTTGTAATGTTATATGTTATAATGCATTTGTATTGACACAAGTTGTTCTGAGTACCGTAAGAATAAGCATACATAAGCGTACAGTGTCCTGGAGGTTCAGATATACCTGGGAGTTGTAAAAAATCGAACAGGTATTGACAAATATACGCTAATGCCGTTGCAATGTATCATTAATGCGATTGCAGTCCTTTGAAACTAAGATGACATCGTTTGCAAGTCATTTCACATTATACTTTCCTCGCTTGTAGTACAATATATATATGCGAACGATACCCAAACGTCTCCCTCCTGTGCAATTAAGTGTCTCTATCCCCGATTGTATTGCACATTCGCAGTAAAATAGATCGCGGGTCATAAAACTGTTACACTGACTGATTCCCGGACATTTATGGTAGCCAGCGGATGGCCGAAATGATCGTTGTCCCTAACACGCTTTCTCGTCGCGATACGATTGGATCAAATTTACAGCTGCATTAAGACATTACTTCGACGACTTACAAACCAGGAAATAATGTGTCAGTCTGGTTCGGTTCTTTTTGATGCCGTTAGTAGATATCGGATCGCCGAATAGCACAATCAAAAAGCATGGTACACATAAGTCATATGGGTTCTTGTAAGTATTGAGCTCAAGGTCCATCGTGAACAATTTACTTAAAACGATTTGCACATGGAAACGTAAATGTTATGTACAATGTATGACGTTTACGTGTATAAAATAATATTCAATGATATTCAATAAATTGTGTTCAATATGTAGTTTTTTGTTAGATTGGGCCCAGTTGCTAAATAGCAATAACAGTAACTCGCCCTTATAACTATTCTTATACCATTTGATACATATCCTTGCAACTTACAAGATAACGTTTTGAACAATGCTGTGCTCAGACCCGACACTTGTTTCCGTCATTAGTAGTTTAACCGGGGTGCAGGGTCAACGGGGTTTTCAGAGGTTTACACACGTGCTGGACAGAACGTAAACACACCGTTAAAAACTTTATTTTTTGCAAATATCTCACGTTATTGAAATACATTTGCAAACATCTTTATTGCATAAAAGTCAGTTATTCTTGCAGTTTGTGTCGATATCTTAAGATTTAAGAATAAATTATTGAATACGTCTGAAATCGGTGACAAAATTTCAAGTTGCGTGAAGCATGTACATGAATGCAATACGCATCGAATTCTTGTTCAAGAACACAGGCTTTTTAAATAAAGTAATTCTGATGTATTTCACATTGCCATAAGCAGCATAAAAAACTGTCTTTTATGCACTTTTTGAAATTCTTAAGAAAAAATGTTTTAAAAAGTAATTTGAAAAAAAGCACCACTTACCGATGTGTTTATATCCATTAACGTTTAATTGCGAACCCTACAAAGTCACGTGATCATGCACCCTGTTCACTTGCTTCTGATGTTCTGTGTTTATAGACAGATGAGTGTGTATCAGATAAACCGTTTATTAGAACGTCGTGTTATAATTTTGAATAAATCATATGTATTGGTCCTCGGAGTTTTTTGCCATGGACACCACATGATCCTCATGAGCTAAGTGCACATTGATCAATAGAAAGTAATAAGCTCAGAGAACATTTATTTATCTAACACATTGATACAACTTTAAGCACTTATCCCAAATCGGATTGAATGTAATTGGAACACGCACGACGCCCCCAACGGATGCTTTTTTTCTCTCCGTATTTTAAAAATTAAGTCTCTGAACCTTTTGTTCCAAGAACGAAGCGATGAATATCAGCACATCTTTATTATGGAGGGTTTTTTGTATTAAGGCCGGTTATGGACCCATTGTGTTTCTTCCGTCTAATCTAACTATTTAACATACTCTGTTGGTTTATCGTCTATATTTACTTACTTACACTAACCAATTGTATAAATGTATGTATAACTCGTTTATGCATACAATCCTTTGAGTTCATTTTGCTTTCAATAACTAAACACTTAACAATTTATGTCAATTTGACGAAAACTTAATTCTGTTTTGACATTTTATATAACATAAATACACAAAGATTGCAATAATTTGTTTTATAATGAACTGTATGTACATTGTTAAGTAAACGTTCACTTTGTTGTGCTTTACTTCACACTTCTTTCAGAGAAATGACGATTATTAATGCGATATAAATTAAATAATGAATTTCCTTTCCGAGCAATCGCTCATGCTTGATGGATTGCAAATCAACTATCATTTCTTTGTTGACCATCAATTTAGGGCAGGACACAGAAAACAAAAATTGGCAGGATATAGCACCTTCCTACCTATTTCACTCTGGATGTTTCAAAAACATTTATTTATAAAACTACATATTTATGTTCAATAAGGTTGGTGAATTTTAAATATCAATACATATAAAGGATGTATGTGTCTTAAAGGTCCTTTCAATTAAAAGATTAAAATCAATGAGCTTGATTAACTGAATAACTTGATACCAGTAGTAATATAAAATTAGCCTTAGGGAAGGATGTACAGCAAAATTGGAGGATGCTGCACTCTGCATCTTTTTTGTAAGACAGTGTGTTTCTTCTCGATTTTGGGAATGGGGCCCAGGCCAATTGAATTGGGAATATTAGCGACATTTTCACTAAATTGGGAAATTAATTTTCTTGTTAGAGTAAATTTACTGAATAACATTATAACTTTCCATAATCTATTTACAAGTCAAATTTTGGTTTATTTTTCATCAAATTGTATCATTCAGAATAAAAAAAAAATGCCCTAAAATGACTCTGGATTTGGAATGTGTTACTTCTTTTGGGGAAAAATGTATACTTTTTGGCATTAGGAATGGGGCCCTTTTTCGGCCCCAACATAAGCCGAAAAAAAAACACAAAGTAAGAAAATGTGAATGTCTGGCCCAAATTTTCACCATAAACCCTTTTACATTTTTTAATTAAGAAGCATCCACCCAGTACATTTTTCTGGTCCGCGATCTTCCCTTATAATACACTGTCTGATTTGCATTCTGAACTTTAGAAACGCTTCTTACCATGTTTGTAAGGGAGTAATTTATTCAAGATTTGGTCACAAAATGAAAAATAAAAGAAATGATTACATTTGCCGAATATTATGTTCTTCTTTCTTTTTTTTTGTAGAAAGCATGCATCTCGAAAGAGGTGGTTTTGCTCATTTGCCTTTCTAATGTCACACAAGTTGTACATTTGCTGAAGCTGTTGGTCTGAAACACGAATTGATCACTACTAATTTTACAGAGCTCCACATAATTTTTTCATTTTTTTTTGGTTTAGTACCCATTTCAAAAATAAATTCCTGAAAATGTATTACCAATTCCTTTTTGGTGTATCGGTTCTGACACAGGTTTTTTCCCCCTGTTTGGGAAGATAGCCCATGGCTTTGGAATTGGGAATTTAATCGGCATTTTCAAGAAATTGGGAAAATAAATTCGGTAGCCTTCTTTTTTCGCGCAAAAAGTCCACTGATTTGGGAAAAACTAATTTGATATAACTCTTTATTATAATATAAATTAAAAGAACAAAATCATGTGAATCATTTGTATATACTTTGTTAGATATAAGTGAAATATAATTGAGATAAAATAATCATTAGACACTCACTTTCTAAAAAAAAACAAAAAAAAACAAACATTTTAATTGGGATTTTTTTTGCACATTTTGGGAAAAAAAGTATACTTTTTGGGATTGAGAATATAGCCGTTTTTAGGCTATAAAATCGACCCCCCAAAAAAAACACCCTGTGACAGACACATCACAATGAAGGTTGTAAGTCTTAGAAAATTCCACGAAAGTTGTCGTTTTACACTGTAACAGTTTAACAGCTGAGCAAGGATGGAGAAAGGTCAGGCTCTTTCAAGATATAGAGGTGTTTTGCAATGAAATGGCGTTTTCACCAGGGCTGGGCTTCTAGAATGTTTTTAGAGAAAATCTTAAATTCAAGTTAATTTATTGAAGCAATATCCTTGCTATGTATATGTTTTGGCCTATTGAAAATGTGTGCCTCATTCTAAAACATATTTCTTGTATTATAGTTAGTTTTTGATTGTGTAGCATATTTTTTCATTTTTAAATTTAAACAAGATGTGTTTGTGAAACACTATGTCCCCCATATATTTGACCTTTGACCTTGAAGGATGACATTGACCTTTCAGCACTCAAAATGTGTAGCTTCATGAGATACACATGCATGCCAAATATCAAGTAGCTATCTTCAATATTGCAAAAGTTTAACCAAGGTTTAAGTTTGGAGACAGAATGACAGACAAGCCAAAAACAATATACCCCTGATCATTCGATCCGGGGGCATAAAATATTAGAGTTCGGATAAGTTGAAATACAGATATGTTGAAGTCGTTCCCTTCTGGCATTGACTTCAAGATAAATGGGATTCAACTGTATATTATTATATCTAATAACAGACAAAAAAAATGATTATATTGGTGTTAGACTTTGTAACAAATGCTGCAGACATTCAAAGGATATACTCAGCACAAGATCCATTATGTGACAGCTGTTATAAAAACACATATAGCTCTAGATTATTACTTTACAATGCCAAATTACATGTATTTTAACTAAACCAGGTACACGACTTGTAGTTTTAAAACATATTAGCATAAAATTGTTTGTAATCCACAAACAACAAACATTATTTTACCTTTTTTGTTTTAACAAACTGGAAGTTGTCAATCCATTTCTTATAGAACTGGCTTTTGCTCACTGGTTATTCCACATTAATTTTGTATTTTTCATAAATATGACCTTTCACTGTTCCATATGGCAACACAATCTCAGTTCGGTGAGGCATTCTTTCGCCATGAAATCTGAAGTAAATCTCGAGCCATGCAATCAAAAGTAGAGTACTTGTGTCCCAGTTGCGTGGAGATTTCCCAGTTTGAGCTTCCATGTTATTCATGCACATATCAGCAACTGTAGTAAATGTATTCTTGTTAACCCTCAATGCAGCCAAAAATGCTTTTGTACATAATTGTATTTCTTGTTTTTTAGACTGTACAGAAAAGTACCTGTATTTTCCGACTTTTTCAGATTTTTCGAATGAAGCTTTCAGCAGGGTTTCCCCTTGTCAATTTTGGATTATTCCAAAATTTCTCACGAATATCACGGGCAGAATTAATGTTCATTTTCAGACTACACCGTTTTCCACAATAGCAGGGTGTGTTAAGTGCTGTCTTTATACTAAGAAACTTCAATGCTTTTAATTTCATTCTTCCTTCTGACTTTACCTCACCTGAAAACAAATGTTAAAACCGATGCTTAACAAATGGTTATTTTCTTGCATTAAGACTGGTATTCTAGAATGTTAAGAGAAAGGCAAAGAAGTTCCTTAAATTTGTTTAAGCAATAACCTTCAAAAAAGGCTTGTAACGTGTGGGTTTATGGCACATTTTTGTCTAAATCTGAAACATATTTTAATTAGTTTTTGATTGGGTAAGTCTTAATTATTGAATTTCAAGGGACTAGGGCAACAAAAATCCCCAAAATCCCCTGGCAAGGTTATAAAGCTAAAACAACTACATGTACTTAAGCGATGCCAGTTTCTATCCCATTACTATTTCGAAGGCCACAGATGTTGAATTCTACACTGACAAACAATGGGAAAAAACAACGCAAAGCGAGCATATATTTCCCCCCTTCCATGCAATAGTTACTGAGAAACAGCTCCAGACGGAAAACAGTTGACAAAATTCACTAATTTCAGTCAAACAATGGGGCATAACTCTGGAGTAACCAGGCGGATTCCAAGAAAATTTACACGTGCACCACCCAAGCATGATGATATACATTTATTTTAAGTTTCATGAAATTCCATGCAATAGTAACCAGGCCTTTTTCTGCCTATCTCACGGGTCACATAGTCTGACCAATTGCCAATACCAAATATGTATATTTTTTCCCGATTCTCCAAAAAAAATCCCCTTTTCACGCAAAACGATGCGAAATTCCATTACTGAAGGGCTTGCCGCCTTTTCTCTTAACCTTAACAGATAGACTGTAAACGCCACTTTTATTTGAAAAAATGCGCTTCGTTAAAAAAAACCAATCCATTCTATATAAGTACAGAAAAGATCTTTAATACGCGAAAAGAACTCAATAAAAATCGATACGAACCGATGTAAAAATAATATTCCTAACTTGATTTTGTAATTCTTAATGGTACGACCATATTTTAAAAGAAATACGTAACGGATTTAATTCTTAATTACGAAAATACAGTGTGTTTTTTCCTTCTTTGGACAGGTCCGGTAAACAGATCCGTTCCCAATGACCTACGGACCCGTTCCCAAATCGAACCGACCCATCTCAATTTTGGAAAAAATACAAAAAATTCCCAATCAAAATCGAGTAAACAATCCCCGAAAACGCCAACTTGGCGTATTTCGAGACCGTTTTAGCTTGCGGCCGATTGTTTAACTTTTTCTTATAATGATAAACAAACCAGAAGTGTTTCAACCATGTTTAAAGCAAACACATGATTTCGGCCTTAGGAAAAGATATTATTCATTGTCCCGAAAAGGTGAGAGTGATTTATGTTTACATTTAACTTTAATGGAAACAACGATATAAATGTCAATCGTAATAACAGTTTTTGCAATCGTATGAACAAGGAATACGTTTGATACAATATTATAAGATGGTGGTATTTCGAAAAAAGCTAACATAAATAGATATGAGCTAATGACATACAATCAAAGTTTAAAAAATCGACACATTGTCGACATCCCGTTTATCATATCAAAATTTTGTCTATTTCCGATGTTTTAAATATTTATCCAGTTTGTAGTTTAATGAATGAATACAAACGCTATGATGTTGAATATTTTAAATTGTCTTAATTTGTCAAAATTTAGTTTTCAGTGTATATTTCCATCTCAATAATTGACTGGTTTAAAAATTTAACGGTACATTTGTAAATTAAATACGTGTATGTTATTGTGAAATATAAACCAGTCTGAAATTTCTTACTCTTCCGGCAATATTCGCCATGAGTGACAATAGTATTACAGAAAGAAATTAAAGCCTAGTGAAGTCAAAAGCAAATCGTTACGCGATTTTGGCTTCGTAAAACATAAATAGAAAATGGGATAAGACAAACATGGTTTCATTTATATGTTAGTGGATCTGTGTTTAATCAGATTCATGTGAATATTTTGTTCTATTATGTTTCATTCTGTACTGAAATAGCATGGAACTGAAATGGAAAACATTGCAAGGTAAACATATTAATATACATGAAAGTAAATTAAATACATTTATTACACTTAAGTGTGTTTGTTTATATGTTTTTTCCAAAACTGTCACTGATGTGCTTAAATGTTCCTCCCAAAACCAGGTTTTTACTAGACGAAATGTTATGCCCTTTTTTGTCTAAACTGCTTTTTGATTGTACTGCGCCATGCCCCTTTGCCCTCATAACTTTCGCATTAGGTTTTGTTGTTTAAGCAAGACTGTGAATAAAAGTTTATGCTGCTTTCCTGTGTCATTTAAAGCTGACAAAAGTTAAACAAAGTCATTAAAATACCATTCTTCAATTGGTACAATTCACAACTTGATTTTTCCCAATTGGAAGGTTTCGCGACTTGGTTTTTTCCCAATTTGGTGATTTTACGACGCGAAAAATTCCCAATGGCATGGGTACCGGACCCATTCCCAATTGGTGAAAAAATCACTGGAAAATACGACCCTTATCTGGAGCTCTGAGTTCATGGCAAACAATATTTGTAAATTTTTATCATTTATTATGGGGCATGTCTACTACTACTCTACTACTATACTTCGTCTACTACTACTACTACTATTACTTCTTACTTGTCACAACATTTCGTATTGAAATAAAATATTGCACAGAGACAAGTGGTAAATAAAAAAATAACAACCCATATTTATGCGATGTGAGGAAAAACGTTTTCGCGTGGATAAAAACCATTTGAGTCTTTCGACAAATTTATCATTTTAGCGTGTAATTATGTTTTCTTTTGTGTTCGTGTGTGTGTGTGGGGGGGGGGATATTTGTATAAAGTGCTAATCTCCGAATGGAACCACATGTGTCCTTAAAGAATGCTTTGAACTCAGAAAAGAGCAATTGTTATCTTTGTTTACATCCTGTATATTAGAACCACAATATTTGTCTGAGCGTCAAAATTATCAAGTTTGACATTGTAATCCCTGTTTATAATAGGACCCCCGTGGCTTACCGACTTACTTAGATGTAATAAGATCTCTTAATTGATGATGGAACAAATAAGCATGGGCATATAATCACATTTGTAAATCTTCATGAGCTATAATATAAACGACAAGAAAGGAGACGATATCAAAAATAAACTATGGAAAAAAGTATAAATTTTGACCTAATGAAACGGTTCATTTTAAATTTAAAGGTTCACTTCGATTATTCTAATTTTTACTTTAATAAATGCACTCACAGTCAGTTGAATCTAGTGTCATGTAAGATGTGCAACGGAAATGCTAAAGAAAACGAGTACCACTTTTTACTTGTTTGTCCTCTACATATAGAGAAATTAGAAAAGAACATTTAAAACCATATTTTCAACGTTGGCCAACGTTAAATAAATTTGACATCCTAATGCAGTCGGCAAATAAAAAAGACATTATAAACCTCGCTAAATATATTTTTAATGCTAATCGAATTCGTAATAATAACAATCAGTTATAATTGTTAACTTTTACAAGACTATAGCCAGTAATGTTTTTTGATTTTTCATTGAATATGTTTGTATAAGTAAATAATTCTACAATTTCCTCGTGTTACAATTGAAGATATAATTATATTGATTACTGATGTATAACTGTCTTTTTGGAAACTTCTCTTATTAAATCAATGTATTGATATTATTATACACAATGCGTAACTTTCTGTTTTGTGGCAAAAAAGCATTGTTTTATGCTTATATGCTAATAAAAGTTGTTGTTGTTGTTGTTATTAAACACTGTATATTATGATTAAACTGGCTAATATATACACTTAATGCAAATCCATTTCGGACTAATATCTTCATTTTTAAAAAATCTGTGAACATATTTTATCAAAACAACTGTTACGTATTTTGGCTTTAAAATTTGGCTTCAATATGCCAAGAGATGACATGGAGTTATCATAAATTGTGTTTAATGACCATATAATCATCTACCACATGTGATTTATGCAGGCACCCCGAGTATATGTCCCTCAGTTTATGACACCATGTTTACTTTGTAACTGTCTGGACAGTATCCGATTATAACGAGATAATCGGGTTGTGATGAACGAAGATGACATAAAGTCAATCTATTTGCTGTTTGTTTTCATCCTTATTTGTGTTCGTTCATTAAATTTGATTTATTCTGAAAGAATTTCAATATCTGAGAATTTATATCTAAAAAATGGTCGCGAAGATGTGCCAAGTAGAGACATTTAAATGTTTCAAGAATGATTATAATCATTATAGTTGCGCTGTTATTGAAAAGCAATGCATGTCCCGCTAAAATTTTAGATTTTTCGTTAATATTATGTTTTATAAGTGAATGTAACAGCTGTAATATTGGTCTTTAACATATAGGCTTCGTATTTTAACTTTTCGGGATATTGAATACGAACTGTTGAAATATTAACGAAAAATCTAAAACTTTTGCGGGACATGCATTGCTTTTCAATAACAGCGCAACTATAATGGTTATAATCATTCTTGAAACATTTAAATGTAGCACTACGATATCCTTTGTTCATTTGAATAAATAAAATAACGTGCATATTTTTACGTACCAATAAAATATAATATATAGTAACAATCAAATATAAGATATTTTACTATGCATATTAAATACATATTGTGTATTTTTCATTGAACATTGAAATGAACATTGCAGAAAAAGTGTCGATATTGCTTATATTCGTCCATATCCGCACTTTTCGGTCATATCCGCGGATATGAGTCATATACGCATTTTAGACGGACCGCTTTTTACCCGGGATACTCGTGATACCTACCCGAATGGGAGACAACTTCTTAATTACGAAAA